>APFE031447824.1:6916-67261 GCA_000404065.3 Pinus taeda | reverse complement strand
CAACGGAGGAGATTTGAACCTGTGATTGATTCAGATCTGAGCTAGTTTGTGTGTAATAGGTGGAGATAGTACTGAGTAATTGTGAGGAGTATTGTACTATGTATTGTTACATGTTCTCAATCAATATAATATATAGATAGTTGGTGGTTTTCAGTTGTATGCTTTCCCGTGATATACTGTGTTGATATGTGTGATTGATGTTTCAATGTGCGCATGCGATTGTTTCTTAATTCTGCAAAATTGATGATCAATGGTAGAGGAGGTTATGCATTATGCATGCATTCCGCAATAGTGTATAATCAGGATAATCTTTGTGAATAAGGGTCATATTATTGAAAATTTCTACATGGTATCAGAGCTAGTTGATTTGTAGAAAAAGTTCTACATGATATCAGAGCGAGGATTGATCATCAGATCTATTATTCATAAAGTGATTACATTTTATTTCTTCAGGCAGAGTCTGTAATTGGGCCAGGTAGCCTCTGGATTCATCCTTCTTTTGGAAGGTGAGATATTCGATAAATACCCATATAGTCAACCTCTGTACAAGAAATACTTTGTTCTCACAAATTTTAGATCAGAAGCGGTTGAGTTTTGAGCTGGTGGAATTCGAATTTGTAGCAATGTTTTCTTGGTGTCGAAGTTGAAATGTCTTTCAACAGATTGTGATTGGAGTATGCCCTTGAAGGCAGCTCGAATTATATTGCATGGAAAGACAGGATGGAGGCGGTGTTAGATGACAATGGGTTGAAGGAGTTCACATATGTTGAAGTCCCAAAGCCTATTGATGTTGCTCAAGTTGAGGCTTGGCAAAAGAAGATAGCAAAGTGTTGAAGGATTTTGTTGGAGGGCATGAAGGATCACATTGTATCCAGCCTGTATGGAAAGGCTTCTCCATACTTGATGTGGAAAGCGTTGATAGATTTATTCCAAAGCATGAGCGACCAGAGGAAGTTGGAACTCAAGGATAAACTCAGAAACATTAAGAGTGAGAATGGAGATAGTATGCCCAAGTATCTCACGAAGTTCACCCAATGTCGGGATGAGCTGGGAAGTGTGGGGGTGACTGTCGATGATGAGGACATGGTGAGCTTGGCTCTCCTTGGAATTCTGAAAAGTTGGCATTCCTATCAGGACTCTGTCAATGGTCAGGAGAAATTGCCAGGATGGGAGAGATTTTGGTCGGATCTTGTGCAAGAGGAGATCAGGCGGAATACCAGGGACGAATCTTCATCAAAGGCATCTGATGAAGAAAATTGTGCTTTGGCTGCCAAAGCAAAGAAGAGGAAGAACAAGAAAGCTTCTCATTCCGGTTTGAAAGGCAAGAAGCAGGACATGTCCAAGGTGAAGTGCTTTCACTGTCGCCAGCACGGAAATTATGCCACAAATTGTCCGCAGAAGAAGAAAAATAAGCAAGCTGCTGGATCTGCAGTGAGAGAGGCCTTAGCCTCGCAATTTGAGCTGGATTTTTTGCTGATCGCATGCTTGGTATCAAGTGTGATGGGATTGGTATGGTTCCTGGAAAGTGGTGCGTCTTTTCATATGACAAGAGATCGAGATTTGTTTTTTGATCTAGATGAGAAAGATCTTGGAGTGCACATCGAGATGGGCGATGATGGTAGATACAGTGCGACCGATATCGGTACCATTTCCTTTGAGAGGGAGTCTGGTAACCCCTTCGTATTGAAGGAAGTGATGCATGTTCCAGGATTGAAGAAGAATCTTATCTCTGTGGCGATGTTAGAAGACAAGGGATATGATGTTGTTTTCAGCGAGCGAAAGGCTTTCCTACGCAGTAAGACAGCTGGAGAAACCCGGAAGATAGGGTTTCGAGTCAAGAACCTTTACTGCATGTAGATGGCTGCTTAGCAATGGCATGCAAGGCATAAGGAGTGGTGAGCCGGGATGATGGCGAGCTGTGGCACCGGAGATTGGGCCACCTTCACCATGGAGCCTTGAAGATACTGCAACAGATCTCTACTGGGCTTCCTAAAGGCACTCTTGCACAGTCAGATCAGTGCAAGGGGTGTATTTTGGGAAAGTTTGTGAAAGCCACCTTTCACGAGAAGGATAGTCGAGCCACGATGATCCTTGAGAGAATTCACACAGACATGTGTGGACCTTTCTCAATAGATTCGATAGTAAAGCACAGGTACTATGTGATCTTTGTTCATTATTTCTCTAGAAAGTGCTAGATCTTCTTCATGCAGAAGAAGAGTGAGACATACTCAAAGTTCTGTGAGTTCAAAGCACTAGTCGAGAAGGAATGAGGGAAGAAGGTGAAGGCTCTTAGGAGTGACAATGGTGGTGAATTCATCTTTGGCGAGTTCAAGGACTTCTACAATGTGGAAGGGATTCGAAGAGAGCTCATAGCTCCCCATAACCCATAGCAGAACGGGGTTACTGAGTGGAAGAATAGAATGATCAAGGGCGCTGCACGGGCGATGTTGCATGATCAGGGCCTATCCCTTCACTTGTGGGTGGAGGCATACAATACTGCAGTATATGTGTAGAACCATTGTCCTCACAAGGTACTTGGCATGAGTACACCTGAGGAGGCTTATTCTGGTAAGAGGCTTGATATTTCCCATTTGAGGATTTTTGCTTCTCCTGTTTACATGCATGTGAAGAAGGATTCCAGGAAGAAGTTGGAGCCGACCACAGAGGTTGGGATATTTGTGGGGTACACTGATAGCCCCACAACTATCGTGTGTATTTGCCAGACAGTCGCAAGACTGTTGTGCGATGGGATATAAAATTTCAGGAGGAGAAAGCCATGAAGTGTTTGCTTGAGAGGGAGCCACACTTACATGCAAATGAGGAGCTATTAGTTCCTAAGGGTGAGCTTTAGGATGTGGATCAGCCACAGAAGGAAGTTCATGGAGTGGAAGAGACCACTCATGCAGCGCCAACCATCAGAGGGTGAAAAAGCACTACAGAAGTTGAGCGACTGGATCAAGATGCAGAGAAGGTTGTAGGACTACCTATAACAGAGTTCAGGCAGAGACAGTCACCGGATCGGTACACTAGATACATGGCTCTTGTGAGCAAATGTGTCGTGACAGAGCCATCCTCTTTCAAGGAAGCTATGGAGAATCCTGCATGGGTAGACGCCATGGTGGAAGAGTATGATTCGATTGTCAAAAATAGTGCATGGGAGATTGTCCCAAGACTAGAATGGAAATTAGTGGTGGGTTCGAGATGGATCTACAAAGTGAAGCAGGTAGTTGACGGGAGTGTGGAGAAGTAAAAGGAAACATTTGTTGCCCGAGGCTTCTCACAGATAGAGGGGATCGATTATGACGAGACCTTTGCACCTGTCGCAAGGTATTCTTCCATACGGACGATTCTTGCTCTCTCAGCACATATGGGGTGGCACATTCATCAGATGGATATGAAGACTATGTTCCTCAATGGAGTCATTGAGGAGGAAGTGTACATATAGCAGCCCGAAGGTTTCGAGATCTTCAGCAGTGAGTCACATGTGTGCAGGCTAAAGAGAGTGTTGTATGGGTTGAAACAAGCACCTCGTGCTTGGTACACATGGATAGAAAACTATTTCACCGGACTTGGATTCTCCAAGAGTGAGGCGGATCCTAACCTATACCAGATTTTGGTGGAGGGTAAGTTGCTTATCATTGTACTATATGTAGATGATTTGATTCTAACGGGAGATAAGCTGTTGATACTTTCATGCAAGGAGGACCTTGCTCGGGAGTTTGAGATGAAGGACTTGGGCCTCCTTCATTATTTCCTGGGATTGGAAATTTGGCAGCGTAGTGATGGACTATTTTTTTCTCAGGGCAAGTATGCTCGGGAGATACTGGAGAAGTTCAACATGCATGGTTGCAAGCCTGTTGATACTCCTCTTCCTGGAGGTTGGAGGAAGGAGGATGCTACTTCAGCAGAGGTAGTGGATGCCACTGTTTATCGACAGTTGGTGGGGTTGCTTATGTATCTGGTCAATACATGACCCGATATATGTTATGTTGTTAACCAGCTTTCACAAGCTATGGTTAAGCCAACCAAGCTCTTCTGGAAGGCAGGCAAGCATGTATTGCATTATATCAGAGGCACATCGGCATATGGATTGTGGTACAGATAGGAGGATGAGGTGAAGCTATGTGGCTTCACGGATGCAAATTGGGCAGGGAGCCCAATTGACAGAAAGAGCACATCTGGAGGGATCTTCAATATCGAATCAACATCAGTTTCTTGGTATAGCAGGAAGCAGAGATCCGTGGCACTTAATTCAGCGGAGGCTGAGTATATGGCAGCAAGTTTGGCTGCATGCGAGGCTATATGGATGAGGAAGATCTTGGTCGGGTTGTTCAGGTCTCATTTAGATCCTACTGTGATTTACTGTGATAACCCGAGTTGCATTAAACTCTCAGCTAATCCTATATTTCATGATAGATCCAAACACATCGACATCAGGTACCATCATATCAGAGATTGTGTGCAGCGAAGAATCATGTTACTTTCATATATTCCCACAGAGGATCATGATGATGATATCTTGACGAAGGCGCTCACCAGGAGCAAATTCAAGTACCACCGAGACAGGATAGGGGTTGCTAATAATCCATATCTTGTTGAGAGGGAGTGTTTAAAATGCAACAAGATGATGGAGCTTAGTGGAAAGAAGTCACCTTCACTAAGTGGGCCCGCAGGCTATTTTTTGGCGCAAAGTCTATTTTTAGACATATGGATCATGGTCTATGAGTTGCAGGATGCTATTTGTGGATGATTGGTCAAGTTGGTAAAATAGATGGACTTTATTTTTAGGATATGGGCGGAGTCTATTTTTAGACTGCCAGGCTAAAAATAGAACAATCGAATATTATTAGCTCTTAATAATATTTGGACTATAAACATTATCTTATTCTCTTGGAGCACTTCAGTTCAAGCTACAGATGTGGCACATGCAGCTACCAGAAGGAAATACATGTTTATTATGGCTTACTTGAGCTATTTCATGGAGGACTTCAGTTAAGACTTCAGTGATTGAGTTCTGTGGAGTTGGATCAGGAGTTGTTGGAGTTGTGTTTAGTTTGACATAGTTGAACTAGTTGTATGTAGTCTAACTAACAAATACACTGGTGATGAGTGATGTGAATTAGTTATTAATTAATTGACTAATTATTAACTCATGAAACAACTAAGGAATACATCAGTTAACTTAGTGCATGGACAGTTCAGTGGAGACAAGTGTTAGAGATGAGTGAAAGGGCAAGACAAGTGTTAGTTGTGACTATAGTTGTGCATGTGATTTGCACAATCAGTTGGATTGAGGTTGCCAATGAGGATTGCATAGTGTTACACAAGGGAAATATGAGTTTGGATCAACCATTCTCAATCCATTCTCATGCAGGATTGCACAGTGGAGGCAGGCAAGCAACGGAGGAGATTTGAGCCAGTGATTGATTAAGATCTGAGCTAGTTTTGTGTGTAACAGTTGGAGATATTACTAAGTACTTGCGAGGAGTATTGTACTATGTATTGTTACATTTTCTCAATCAATATAATATACAAATAGTTGGGGGTTTTTAGCTGTATGCTTTCCCCGTGATATACTGTGTTGATATGTGTGATTGATGGTTCAATGTGCGCATGCGATTGTTTCTTAATTCCGCAAAATTGATGATCAACGTAGAGGAGGTTATGTATTATGCATGATTCCACAAATAGTGTATAATCAGGATAATCTCTGTGAATAAGTGTCATATTATTCAAAATTTCTACACATCTCTGTATGCTTTCAACCTTGGATGCTTTGCTTGGAAAGTTTTGTTGACCTGTTGAATGATAAGGTCTTCTTCTCGAAACACTTTCAAACCTTTGGTGCCCATTTCTTTAGTAGTGTTTAAGCCCAACATAAAGGCTTCATTCTCTACTATGTTATTTGTGACCTGAGAAGTTAATTTTAAAGATAAATGAATGCATGCCTGTGTGGGGGACACAAGGACTACACCTTCCTCTGCAGCTTCCTTAGAGCAAGCTCCATCAAAGAAATGTTCCAAATTTGCGGGCCTTCTTCCTGTGTGATTTGGAAAATGGGTTTCGTAAGCTACATGGAGGCCAACTGGGATTCTTCAATCTGAAGAATACAAGCTCCAAAATCAGTGTTGACAACCTAGATGGGATGATTAGTGGGATTCCTTTCATCACTGATGATATAAGCCAACTGAGCTTCTCTGTATAATCTCCTGCTCTCACCTCCAAAAACTGGGACAGTAGCGTAGGATAGACCATTTTGTAATGTTCCACCTAATCTCTTGATCCAACCTCTAGAAAGCAACATGCCAAACTTGGGGGGTACATCTGCTACCACAATATCCATCATTATGCTTTTCATGGGCAGCTGAGACAAAGTGATGGCTAGGTCCTTGATTAATCCTAGACATTTCACTTTTCTAGAGTCAAAGGAAAATAGGTCATAATAAGGCTTGGTAATGTCAAGACCCAAGTCATCCATGATAGCCTTGGGCGTTAAATTATGGATGGTTCCAGTGTCCAGAAGGAAGTTATGAAGGGTTTTGTCATGAATAGTCAGAGAGACATAGAATGATGGGGAGATGTCATCATAATTTTCAATCATTGGGTTGAGAACAACAGTTGGTTTTTCATCTTGTAGATTTACATAGTTGGTGGAGGCTTGGATGGAATTAGGCTCAAGGGCCTCAAGGATGGATCTCTTGAAGGACTCATTCTTCACTAGTTCAATCAGAGGTATAAGTATTCTTAGCTTCTGTATTTATGATTGAAAACTGAAAGGAGGAGACTTGTCAAGGCCTCTTACCTCATGATTTGGAGCTTTGAGGATGATGGGATCAACTACCAGTTGCTTCTGCTTATTAGCTTATTGTATTGCAGGGAGAATAACTCTCTGAACAAGAATTTCCTTGGCATTATTTATCTTCAACCTCAGGTTATATCTGTGCTGATCTTCAGTTTGTAGAACAACTTCATCATCCCATTCTTAGTTGATCTGGTCATTGAATAATGAATTTTCATAGGCAGCTGAGGTAAAAAAAGAGGCACTGCCTTTGTCTTCTAGACAATGGATCTCATCATCTTCTTTGAACTTCTCTTCTTCCATGACTATATTTTGGAAAGGGTTCTTCACCCTTTGGTCTTCATTGGCATCTTTTCTTCTTTGCAAAATCTGCAATTTCTCATTAGCTCTTCTATATGGATTTGGATTTGTATTTCTAGGAGCAAAGGTATCAGGAACTCTTCCTTTCCCGGGTGCTACTCAATTTTTAATTTGGAGATTTTAGAGGCCAATGAATCTATCATCTTGGTGATTTTATCGATCTTGGGATCTAAAGATGATGAAGATTCACCCCTCTCTCTCCTTCTATCAATATTTCACTTGGGCTTCTCTGCAGCCATGATGTTTGATTCTACTTCCAAGGCTGCATCTTGCATATCAACCAAAGTAGCACATCGCCTCTCCCTCAACAGTAGACAGAAGTAAAAATCAAAGGCACTGGAATAGGTGAGTTTAGAAGAGGTAGTGGTGGGTTTTACTTCAGCTGGTATCTTGCTATACATGTAGTTAAACCTCTTATTAAAATCAGACAACAACTCACCATTTTCCCTCTTTAAGTTCCCAAACTCGGTGTGAAAGTAGAGTAGATTCTTATTATCCTCCCAATGCTTTAGGAATTCATAATTTAAAGCCTCAATATCTACTATAGACCTTGGGGCTAGTTCTATGAACCATTTTCTAGCCTCCCCATATAGATTTTGGACAAAGACTCTCATCCATACACCATCTTCACTAATGTCTAGGTTATTAGCATAGCTATAGAATGATTCAAGATGTTCCTCAGCTGTAACACCTTCAATCCCAGTGAACTTAGGCCTATACTTCTGATATTCTCCAGTAGGCATGGCATTCAAAGGAGTGGGTAGTACTAGAGGTCCATACGTAGTAGCTATGATTCTTTCCATTTTGGTAGGTTATGGACCTGCCATGGCTGTGGTGGCTATAAGGGTATAGGAAATATGAATGACAGAGGGTTGAGGAGTGACTGATAAGACTAAAGGAGTATGATGGATATGAGGAGTGGCTTCCCTTGGGCTTGCAATGAAAGGAGAACCCAAAGAATAAGGAGATTTATGAATCTATGAGATTCTTTCTTCACTGCTAGTATTAGATGCTATACTCTCAACATGTATTTGTTCTATTATAGGATTTTCTTGAAGAGATATAGAATATTGTTTATATTTACCTAAACCTGATGCTCCTTTCTGCAATACCTTTCTTTCTTTGACTATTTTTTCAGGGTCAGGTACTGGGTCAATTAGTGGCTTCTAAGGATTTCTCCTAGTATGCCTCACAAACTGAGCCAGAATTATGAAGTGGAGTCACCAAGAGGTTTGTCCTCCAGTAGAGTTTCCAGATAGATGATTACAACCGAAAAAGTGCCTAGACTTTGTCTATCATCAAAGCTAGATCTGTGTCGTCTCCCAAGGAAGTTGAGCTTCAGTCTCCTCTCCCTAGTAGTGGTGCCAATTATGTTATCACTCTAGGAAGCTCTCCTAGGTTGTAGCTCGGAGATGCCTGGTAATATAAAAATATTCAATATTGTTCTTTGAACTATTGGAACTGATGATGGTTTGGATCAAGTTAGATGATTGTTTCAACTTTGTTTTCACTCAAGACATGCATGAATGCCCTTAGCTTTATAAGGCTTTAGACCACTAATGCTCAATAGTTTATAGATTCAATGGATAGATGGTAAATATTGACTGTACCAACATATGCATACATAAACACATATGAATGGCTAACTATAGGAAGTAAATGAATCTTGAAAATCCAATTTATCAATACAAAGATAAGATGACAGTTATCTGGCATTAGACACAAAAGAAAACATGAATAACATATTTAAGTGCAAGCTTAGAACAAAAGAGAAAATGGGAATTGAACATGTAACAACAAAATAAGCTTATATTGCTAGAATGAAGATGAGAAGCTAGAGGAGCAGAGTCTCCATGGTCTCCAAAAGTTGAACCCCTATTACTCTGAACTTTCAAATATTTATAGGCCTTTTACAATTCTCTCGAGCCTTCTAAGGCTTGAGAGGTCTTAATCTATCCCCTCTATCTTTTTAACTGTTTGATGCCATGACTAGGCATGCCTGAGCTCGGAGGTTTCTTTTTCTAGTAGCAGTAACCCAATTCTAGTAAATGTGTTGCATTGTTAGGTGGCTCACTCGTGCTAGGGATGCTCCATGATCATTTGTTGGTTTGGCTGTGTTGTGTTGTTGCCTTTCCCCTTCTGGCCTTTTGTCTCCTGGTCTCTGTCTCCCAATCTCTGTTTTGTGATGGAATGGGTCTTCGGGCCTTTGAAATCCTTTCAAATACTAACAATGACTGTTTTATACTTAATACAGAAAAATGCTGCAACACTGTAAAATCCTACCAAGCTCTGTTTATTTCAGACTTCAAAAGTCCTTAAACACTGTCTATTGCTCTATCAGGTCTGTCCCTATCGCTATCACAAG
Source organism: Pinus taeda (assembly GCA_000404065.3). Taxonomy (NCBI): domain Eukaryota; kingdom Viridiplantae; phylum Streptophyta; class Pinopsida; order Pinales; family Pinaceae; genus Pinus; species Pinus taeda. The sequence continues at coordinate 57,737 of APFE031447824.1, read as the reverse complement.
TTGCAAATGGCATGTTCCTAGTCTTCCCTTTATATTTTGAAATACGTTAAAAACACTAGAAATACATTAAAAATGGCTCATGACGGACTTCAAATTTTATATATTTCCCTTCACGAACCCTTTCGGGTTCGGATCTTATCGCATATCACAAGTCACTTTGCATTTCATTAAATAACGAAAATATGTAAAATACATAGGAAAATGCCTTTAGGTGGATCTCAAATCTTATATAATAGCTTTAACCCTTTTGGGTCCGGTTTATCTCTTTGGACACCCATATAGTTATAAGCCCCGCTCCTCATGTTTTCCCTGACTGCGATATCATGATGCGATTGATCGCAATTGCATATCGATCATGCCGCGGGCCAGTTGCAAGCACTCTTTGTAATCTTCGATAACAAAACTCTAATGCAACGTGGGACATCGATCTGCGCGCTTGATCAATGGTCCATGTTGACTCTGCTGATTGCCATCGCTAGTTCCACATAGTCTGCGTCGATATCTGCTGATTGCCACTACCGATTGCGACCCCCCGATTAGATCTGGACCATTGATCGGCTAGATCTGACGACTGCTGTGAATTTCACTGTTTATGCCTCTGATACTATATTTTTCAGTGTTTTTATGTGTTTCTGGCCTCCCGATAGTGCTTTTCCACCATTCTAATGGCTCTCCTCTTGTGATTGTTTTTATGTTTGGCATGATTTTACTAACCTTTGAAGACTTAGAGAACATATTTGGATCCATTTTGGGACACATGCCAACAAGGCTAACAAGTACCATATAACTTTAGGCCATTCCACAGCTTATTGCCCCCAATTAAATGGACTAGTAGAGTCCTCAAACAAAATTCTGGTAAATATCATCAAAAAATTGTTAGAAGACAACAAGAAAACATGGAACAAGAATCTAGTGAATGCCTTATGGCAGATAGGCTAACCACAAAGAAATCCATTGGTACTAGTCCTTATCAATTAGTTTATGGAATGAAAGCTATTTTCCCATCTCCCTTGGGAACACCAGTGATGATGCTGCTCCAAGAGTTGCAGGTTAAACCAAATGACATCCAAAGGAGAATCAACCAAACAATTCACTTACATCAGACTAGGAAAGAAGTGTACATCAGATCTCAAGTTGTGCAGGAAAGGATCAAGAAGGCTTTTGACAAAAGGACTAAGGCAGAAGATTTTTACCAAGGGGAAAAAGTTTTGAAATGGGATTCAAGAAGAGAGGATAAAGGTAAACATGGGAAATTTGATTTTATATGGAAAGGCCCATATATCATCTATGCATTCAGAGGTAATAATGCTTTCTTCCTCAGAGAAATGGATGGCACAAAAGCAAAAGGAGGATCAGTTAATGGTAGAATGCTTAAACACTACATTGAACCTAGTTACCGATTCCACTAATCATTTGTACATATTCGGTTTTTCAAAAGTCTAGAGCGGATTGGATAGTAATGTTTGAAGTTGAAGCCTGAAGAGAAGGCCCTAAGCTCCAAAATTTTTACTGTCATAAATAGCAATAAGGCAAAAACTTAAAAGGGAAAAGTTGCAAAGTGACATCACAACTATTCAGAAGGCCATTAATCTACAAGTTCTTGACATTTCACCAGGAAATTCTATCCCCAAGTGGAGCCACTATTAGGTTCTTATACCAATAGGAGTCATAATTTTTGAGTGACTGAGATTAAACCTATAATATGTACATACCTTTGCTTTCTGCAAATGTTTTCCATAATCAAAAAATTAAAAAATGTAAAGAGGGTATGTCCTAAAAGAATAATCAAAGGACAAAAAGAATAAAAAGGCCAAAAAAATGAAAAATACGAACCCCAAGAAAAGAAAATACCATGAAAGTGTGCAAGTGAAAATTCCACCACTTTTTATTTTTTGTGCAAAAAAAAATGATTGTGTGTAGTTTGTAATCTTTGCCACAATCCATGATAGTCAAAATGTTTAAACTTGGCTATTTCATGTCTATAAATAGAGAATATAATCTGACCAAACTGTTTAATCTTGGCAGATAAGTAGATTAGCTAGAGTAAATAAAAGGAGCTTAATTGTTTAATCTAAGCCCTTGGATGTAATAAGGTTAGATTTAATTATTTTACTATTGTAAAGAAAAAAGAAAAAATGTTTGATAAGGGTTTGCTAGCTCAAATGCACCCTAATAAAGAGAAGTAAAAATGGTAGGATGAGTAGATGGGTAAGTAGTAGAAAGGTTGCGGAATTGTGATGATTGATTAGACAAAACATGTGTATCATCTTTTTCATCATAAAGTTCCAAATGTGAATGGGCACTCAAGAATGCAGATGGATATCAAAGTCAATTAATTAATTTCCCTCATTCATTTCACCTTTTACTTAACTAATTTCCCAAAATAAAGATCAAAGTACTTAAAAACCCTAAGTCAAAGAGGCTCAGAGCATTTCTCTGACTTTTGGAGGGACCAGACCCCCAGCTCAATGACTTATAGGCAATAAGTACTAAATCCCTTCCCAAGCATTCATTCCCCCCTTTTCACTTCATTCATTTTCCCTAAATAATATTCTTTCCTAAGGTTAAATCACTTTTACCTAGGAAAAGCATTTGTTCCCATCACATAACTCATTTTCACATCAAAAACCCACAAAAAACAATATATCCTAAGTTTTATGTGATTATCGGAAAGCATTAAAAACATGAAAATCATATGCTTAGGGTATGGTGCCCCTTTCTCTCAGTTGACTAAATTATTGACTTATTTATTAAGTCCCTAATGAAAACCCTTTCCTGTATATGTATTAACTCCCACAATAATTAATTAATCTCACCCTAGTTTAATTATATAAACTAAGGTTTTCTACCTCGAACCCACTAACTAATCGATCCTTGAATAAGTTAGTTAAAAACCCAATTAAATCTCGCCTGATACCTTAGTCCTTGCCTTAATCCCTCATTAAACCAAAACCGTTGTGCTTAAACGCCTGCTGGCCCCCCCCCCCATTACCTTCTGTGCAACTCCATCGCCCGACCACCAAACAATTTCCCTCCTCCCCATCCGACGACAGGTATTGATTTCGGAAGGTTTCCAAATCCAATTGTTACCTGCCCGATATGGGTTGTTTTCCGCTGGTCCCTCGAGGCAATGTGGCGATCGATGAATGGAATCGGGTGGCATCCCCCCAATACTGCCAAGCGCCCAAAAGCTATGTGAAGTAAACTAGTTACCGCTAGCGCGCTACACGCCAAATAGCCACTGTTCACCCCACTACGCAATAAACGGTCATTGTTCACCTGTACCGACCATATTGAATTTTTGCGCATAAATCCGAAAAAGTCCCAAATCATTGTTTTTGTCATTTTTTCAACTGAAAACTTCCATGCATGCATCTGTGAACATCCAAGCTGTCAACCCATGGACAATTGCACCACTAAAGACACTAAAAAGCTCCCAGATTGCCTTCCAGCCTGCTTAAATCTTTTTCAACCATTCACAGTTGCCATTCAGCTAGTTCAAACCTAGTTTTCTTCAAATTCCAGGTATTTAAGCCAAAATCCATTGAAAGCCCTGTCAATTTATGAACCAATCACTAATTTTTCTTAATTGAAATTAAAGAGGAACTTTAGTAACTTAAAACCCACCTGGAATTGAACCACCATCACCTTAAAGACTGACAATTTACCTCCCCCATTCTCAAATCCACAAGAATTGGGAATGTCAGCCCCAATTGCCATGGATGTGAGACCAATTACCACTCCTCACCTGGACCTAGACTACCTTCCCCTTGCTGATAAAGAGTTCCAAATCAAGGACACCTCTGTCCATGAATCCCCACTCAAATTATACTAGCGATACAAAGACCAATACCCAAACCATGCTGATAAAATAGGTCTTTGGGAGTATAATTTGCCCAAGTATTAATTTCCTAAGGTACACATCTTTCCAGAAATTGTCCATTATTACCATGCAAACTACATTCCCAGTCAAAGAGCAGTGACATCCCCTGACCAAACCATACTTTTCACCATCACTGCCGAGTCAATCAATGAAGTGTTACAAATACAACCAGGGCAAAACTTAACCCCTATTTCAATTGGAGACCAACTAGACAGATTCCCCAAGCTAACCACTGCAAAGCTTGCTGAAATGTTCCAAAATTTTATTGTAGAAGAAAAAAATATCCCAAAAGGTCCTCCCCCATATATATATACCATATTCTCTCAATTTGGCCAAGAAATTGTAGCAATGATATCTAGTATCTTAGGCTATACTACCAGTGAATACATAGATGAAATCATCTTAGCCTTCATGTCCATTTTCACTCCAGGACAACCCACTGCTGTCATGTATGATTATGCCAAGTACATAGCTGATAGGATGCATGAACAATTTCTTAGAATGCGTAATGAAAGAGTATTAGAGTATTCTTCAGTTTTGTACCATCTTTTTCTACATTACCAAGCTGGCAAGTTCCCCTTCACTCTCCAAAAGCTTGATACCAAAGGTCATCCTAGGTTAGTAATTTTCTAGACTCCTTTGATCCATAAGTATGACTCACCATATCCATACATAGCTTCATAGATCTTTTTGTACATCTTGTAGTAACGATGCTACTAGGAAGTCCTCTTGCAAGAACCAGTTCAGACATCAGGAGGATCCTGCAGCTTTCAAAACAACACAAAGTGGGAGATTGGTACTTGTACCAAAATCAAACTGAAATTAGGATCTATGGCTTTGAGTTGGCCCCATATAAACTGTCCAAATACCTCCCAATGAGGTTATTTGCTCTGTAGTACTACAGACAGATAATCAATTCAGATGAGGTGCATTTTGTTAAAGCCAAAAAGAATTCCCAACTCAGAATCAAAGATCATCTAGGCCTCTTTGTGTGTAATAGCTGAGAAGTTGGAAAAGAAGTGGAGCAAATCCTTCAGAGACTTAAAGTAAAATAGAGCTTCATGTGGAAATATGATCCCCTAGACTTCATCTACAACAGAAGATAGAAAAACAAGATGGCTCCCTACATTCACCATTGAATCCCTGAAATAGAGAAATATGCAAATCAATTGGAATGTTTGGAGAATAGTTTAGTGGAGAGGGATAGCACTGAAGTTGCAGTTGAAAATTCTCTAATTGATCTAGAGAAATAGCTTGATGAGGGTTCTTCCTTGCAGGTGCCAGGGGAATCTCAAGTCAGGGGAGAATCTCAAATCCAAGAAGAATCATAGGCATAAGGAGAATCTCAGGCACAAAGTGAACCACATATTGAAGAAGAATCCCAGGTGCAAGAAGAGTTAGAACAGCTAGGCCTATCGGAAGAATTGACTCAAACAGGTATACTAGAGGCCATCATGAGTACTCCCCAAATCTTGCAAACTCCTTTGAATGAGGAGAAAAGCCTCAAAAGAAATAGGGAAGAGGTGACTACTTCAGGCAAATCAACCACACAAACATATGCAGAGACTAGCCTGGTCAAAAGGCAAAGGTTAAATCCTGTCTCTGAACAAGAATTCATAGAAGAAACAATTGGGGCCACCAGCACAGAAAGAGAAGGAAGCAGGCCTGCCATTCCTTTTTGGGGCACACTAGAACCTTCCACATCACATACTCAGATGTTGGAAAGGAAACAGTGTGTTGAGGTGTCCTCATTTAGGATGCCAGCTGACAGAGACCAAGACATAAGGGAAAGATACAAGGACATAAAAGCCAAGAATTAGAGGCTAAAAGCCCAAACTTATGCACAATACCTAAAGATGGCACCTACCAATAAGATAAGGCTTATGTCAGCCTATGATGTGAAAGAAGGCAAAATGTAGATGACATTTATGAAGCCTACTACTCAGCAATCAAGAACAACAATAAACTTCAAAAAGATAGATTTCGAAGTAATGGCAAAGGACATTCATCCTATTGATCATATTGCGCTGCACAAACAGACAGGGGAGATGATTTACTCCACCTTGATAGGGAAATCCATCGCAGCTCACTAATTGCAAAATTCCCTAAATAACATATCAACTCAATTCCAATTGAAGAAGGCCTCTTCATAGGCGAAAGACGCTAGAATCAAGTCCTTAGAGGACTTAATCATTGAGTTGGGACATGATCCCAAAGATGTAAAGGCCACTGAAAGAATGATAAGGAAGAAGAACGATGACATAGTGTTGGAAATAATACTGAGAGGGGGGGTGAATCAGTATTATCAAATTCTTTTCAATATGCCTTCATTAATTTATTGATCATTAACTTGTGTATAATAATGAGCATGAAACAAGAAAAATAGATAGTCACACCAAAGAACACCAGATATAAGGTGGAAACCCAATGTGTGTGAAAACCACCTGCTGCAATATGTCTCTATCATCTTTCAATTAGAAACCTCTTTTACAATGATTTTGTACTGGTGCAGTCCTTTACCAGTACGTTGGCTGCAACCTGCAGAGAGCTACAACTCTCTCTCGTTCTCCAGTCTCTCCTGGAAGGGAGCAACAACCCCCTACTTCTTTTCTTTCAAGTACCACTTTTCATAAATTTTCAAACTGGATCCAAGAATATCAAATAATCATGGAAATCATCCAAAATACTTATACAATCGACCAAGAATCACCCAGCTTATCAGAATGCTGTAAAAAGAAAGATAATACCGGAAATATAAACCTAGAACTCTGTTGCAATAGATAAAAGACAATCAACAATTGTTTTCAAGATAAAACCACAACTTCACCAATAGGGGCCTGCATATATCCGTAGCTCTTCTGAGACTGAACTGCGCAGATCCGCACTGGTTGTTCTTCTGCTTTGCGAACTTTTCTTCAGATCTGCACCTTCACTTCTGACTTTCTATGTAGACCCGCACTATGCCTTCTTCTCACCTGCGTACCTCGCACTTCGTCCTCTTCTGTGCTGCGTGTGCTCCGCACTGTGCCCTCTACTGTACTCCGTACTACGCACTATGCCTTTAACTGTGCTGCGTACCCACGCACTGCGCCTTTGACTGTGTTGCGTACCCATGCACTACGCCTTCAGATCACCTGCAGACTTCTGATTAGGGCCAAATTTTCAGTATACCAATGTGCCACAGTCAGTCAGATCCACAGATCTGTTCATGCGCCCAAGAGATCATGACATGCCAATAGATTCACCTTAAGTTAAGTTATCTCCTTGAATTAGATCTAGCTTTTAGAACCAATCACCTAAAATTTCAGATCTTAAGATATTCAATTGAAAGATACAAAAGCCAAGTGATCTCCTTCCCTATTTATAGGCAAGCCCTTATTCACACCATGGGACAAAACCATCAATAACAAATACAAGGGATCCAAATCGGGGCTAAAATAGATCCTATACCACGGGCCAAAACCATAGCATCAGAAAAAAGGCGGGCTAAATACCACGAGCCAAACATAACAAACCCCGTGTGAGCACACTTCACTGCCTTGAAGTGTGTGCACTGGGGTCAACACCTTCTGAACGAGTAACCTGCGGGTATGACCGCACCTCCTGCATGGTGAACCTGCAGGTCCGCATCTTTTGAACCATTCACCTGCGAGCCTCTTAATTTCCATCATTTTGAGAGCCTAAACAGACCATTGCCACTTGAGTGAGTTTCCATCAAGTACAACACATGTATCATAGAGCCATACCAGAATCATAATGCCAATAATCTCCCCCTTTGGACTTGATGGCAACCTCAAGATCCTCAACTTCATTCTCCCCCTTTGACATCAAGGGCAAAGGGTTTGTGCCCCCCCTAAGAACATGCTCCTCCTGACTATAAACCAGATCTGCAAAGAAGAATCATAAACCACCAAACACCATAAACGACCATGAAAGAGATAGAGACATATTACAACCATGCTTAGATCAGCATCCATGTTCTTCTTCTGTGCTACCAAAATGCCAACAATGCATCATATGCTCCCCCTGAACCAACACATGTACGCATATACCCAGATGAACCTTGCGTACAACCAACACTTAGAAGAGATTCAAAAACAAGATGATGCATCAACAACCCCCAGCTTTTGCCTGAGGTATTCAAAAGTCTCCCTGGGCAGTGGTTTGGTGAGTATATCAGCAACTTGTTCCTTAGAAGGAACATACTCCAACTTGACCTTTTGTTCAAGCACTTGTTCCCGGAGAAAATGATACTCGGTATGTGCTTGGTCTTTGAATGCATGACTGGGTTCTTTGAAATGCTGATTGCACTTGTATTATCATATAAGATGGAGATAGGTGGTGTACAAGTGATTTGAAAATCCTGCAAGGTCTGCATCATCCAAAGGAGTTGAGTGCAGCGAGATGCAGTAGCAACATATTCTGCTTCAGCTGTAGACAAGGAAATCAAACTTTGTTTCTTGCTGAACCAAGATACTAATCTAGAACCCATAAAGAATGCACCACCACTTGTGCTCTTCCTGTCATCCACGCTTCCGGCCCAATCTGCATCTATATAAGCATGAATTGTGGGATCTGTATCTCTAGGATACCATAAGCCATAATTTTGAGTCCCTTGAAGATATTTGAAAATTCTCTTCACTCCCTGAAGATGAGTTTCCTTTGGATTTGCCTGAAATCTTCCAACTATTCCCACTGCATGCATGATGTCTGGACGAGTACCTGTCAAATAAAGTAGACTTCCAATCATAGACCTGTAGGTTGGTTGATGCAGTGCTGCTGATTCATCATTTGCACTGAGGTTGCATCCTGTTACCATGGGTGTACATACTAGTTTTGCATCTTCCATGCCATATTTCTTCAAAATCTGTTTGAGATACTTGGTTTGAGACAAGAAGATCCCTCCTTCGTTTTGTTGGATTTGCAATCCAAGAAAGTATGTCAGTTCACCAAGCAAGGACATTTCGAATTCTTTCTGCATCACCAAAGCAAATCTTTGACTCATAAATTCTTCATTGCTGCCAAAGATAATATCATCTACATACACAAGTATTAGCAATTTGTCATTTTCAATTTTTATATAAAGATTGCTATCCGCTGATCCTTTTGAAAAACCTTGTTGATGAAGATATTTGTCCAAACAATAGTACCAAGCCCTTGGAGTTTGTTTAAGACCATATAGAGCCTTTTTCAGTCTGCATACAAGATTTGGATCATTTCCAAGAGTGAAACCATCTGGCTTCTCAATGTATACTTCTTCTTCTAAGTCTCCATTCAGAAAGGCTGATTTCACGTCCATTTGAAATACTTTAAACTTTTGAAAGCTTGAGAGGACAAGGAACATTCGGATGGCCTCGAGTCTTGCAACAGGAGCAAAAGTTTCTTCAAAATCTATTCCTTCTTGCTGCGCATACCCTTTACAAACAAGTCTGGCCTTATTTTTAATTACTTCCCCATTTTCATTCAACTTATTTTTGAAGACCCATTTTGTCCCTATAACATTCTTATCCTTTGGTCTAGGAACCAACTCCCACGTGTTTTTCTTTTCGATCCGCTCAAGTTCTTCATCCATTGCTTTGACCCAACATTCATCTTTGCATGCCTCTTTCACATTTTGTGGTTCAGTGGAAGAGAGTAATTCCAAATAGCTTGAAGCTTCTGCAATAGTTCTTCTTGTTTGTACACCTGCTTCTTTCTGCCCCAAAATCTGAGATTCTGGATGATTCTTCTGAACATACCTGGATGGATTCTTCTCTTCTATCCTTGTCTGTTCCTCTGGTCCTTCTTGAGGTTCTTCTTCTTCATCACCCTGTCTTTGAGGATAGTCTTCATCTTCCTCAATATTTTCATGATTTACTTGCCTAGGAGTGTATCCCTTTTCATCGACCACTACATCAATGCTGTCAACAATTATTCCAAGTCTTTTATTGTAGCACTTATATGCTTTGTTGTGTGGAGAATAACCAAGAAGAATGCCTTCATCTGCTCTAGGTTCAAGTTTTCCAAGTTTCTCATCAGTGTTCTTAATATAGCATTTGCTCCCAAAAATTTTGAAATGCTTTACCGAAGGAGTCTCACCATACCAGAGCTCATGAGGAGTTTGAGTGCTGTTCACTCGGACATTTGTTTTATTGAGAACCGCAACATATGCAGCTTCACCCCAGAATGTTGCGGGAGTTCCAGACTCATCAAGCATAGCACGATCCATTTGTTGGACTGTTTTTTTCATCCTTTCCACCACTCCATTTTGTTGAGGAGTTCTAGCTGTAGAGAATTCCCTTCTTATTCCATGTTCTTCATAGAAATAAAAAAATTCATTTGAGGTAAACTCTCCACCCCTGTCGGACTTGAGACACTTAATTTTGTAACCTGATTCATTTTCAACCAAGGCTTTGAAGGATTTGAATTTTTCGAATGCTTCGTCTTTGTGCTTCATAAGTCCTAACCAAACAAACCTAGAGAAATCGTCAATGAATAATATCAAGTATTCTTCTCCCCGAGATGTCCTTTTCCTAAAAGGACCACATACATCTGTATGGACTAGCTCAAGAGGCATGCTAGCTAATCCTTCCTTCTCCGGAATGTTAGTTCTGGTTTGCTTTCCAAACTGACATGATTTGCATATGGTGTTGTCTGGAATTTTGATATCTGGAAGGCCACGAACTACCTGGTATTTGCATGCTTTCCTTATTTGTGAAAAGCTTAGATGCCCCAACCTCCGGTGCCATAACCAGTGTTCATCATCCTTGCTTAAATAACATTGTTGTTGTCCTTCTTCAAATATGTATAGATTATTTCGAGTTCTTCTACCTTTGATCAATATTTCACCTGTATCAAGATCACGAACACGACATCCATTTGATCTAAAAATTACCTCGGTTCCTTGATCACACATCTGGCTAACACTCAGAAGATTATGCTTCAATCCATCAACATACAAAACATTTCCAGCTTTGACCTTGTCCTTCAACTGAGCAGTGCCTTTTCCTTTTATAGCTACAGGAGTATCATTTCCAAAAGAAACTTTCTTTCCCTTTTCTAAAGAAGAATATGATTCAAGTTTTTCTTTATCACCTGTCATATGCTTTGAACATCCACTGTCGATGTACAATAGATTTTCCTGTCCGCTCTGCATAAAAGGTCCAATCTTTCTGTTTTTGGTTCCTTTATTCTTCCATGTTTTGGGTTTGAGGGTTTGTTCCCTTTGTCTGCTAAACCTGCTCCTGCATAATTCAGAATCTTCTGACCAAAGTTATTGCAAATAGAACATTCAACTTCATTTTCAAGAGCCGAAAAATTGTTATAGGTCCTTTTTGTAATCCCAGTCATACTTATTTGTTTTTGAGCTTCTCTAGTCATGATTGTTTTATATGCAACACATTGAGCTGCTTTGTAACCAAAGTTATGGCAAGAGAAACATTGTCCATTGAAGAAGCTTCTACGGTTATCAAATCTACCGACCAAATGATTGTAATTTCTATTGTCATCCATTCTTGAAGCAAATTGAGAAGATTTTACCTGTGGCTGGTTGTAGCTTTTGTTCACCCTTAAGACGGATTGCCCCTGGTTTACCTGATAGTCTTTGTTTGTTCTTGATGTAATTCATCCCTGCTTTACCTGGTGATCTCCATTGTGCTTTTGCTCATTCCTTCTTGCTGCATCAAGATAACTCTTTGAGGTGGATGCTTGAGATGTTTCTCCATTATACCCCAGACCTATCTTGTTTAGTGGAGAACGCTGTACATTGATGATCTCATCCAGAGTTTCAGATCCTTTGACAAACTTAAGATTTATAGCCTTTGTTTTCTCAATTTCTTTTCTAAGGCCAACTATTTCACCCTCTAACTTTTCAAGAAATTTTTCTTTTTCATCAATTTGAAATTGTAAAGTATCAATGATCATATTCTTTTCTTCTATACATGTCTTGAGTCTAGAAATTTCTTCTTAAAAGCTATTCACATCTATAGCATCCATGTAATCATCATCTTCAAAGGCCATCAAAAGTTTATAGTCATTACCTCGTTCATCTTCATCACTATTTGATAAACCATCACTGTCTTCATGAGTGTAGAAGCTCTTCTTATTTGCATTATGTTTCTTGTTCCATCTAATAGGTTCCTTTCCCTTGTTGATCTTATCCTTATGAGGACATTTGGCAGCATAGTGACCTACTCTTCCACAAGCAAAGCATTTGAAAGGCAACTTCCCTCTGAACCGTCCAGTGCCCCGTTGAAGATTTCTGACAAAATTTGATTCTTCTTCTTCTTCTGACCCATGTCCTGATTCATAGTACTCTCCTTTGCCTTTTCCTGAAGCCTTGAAGGCAGCTTCTCTCCTATCAGATGGACCTCCTTTCCTCATTTCATAAGCAGTTAGAATTCCATGCAGTTGTGACATTTTAAGATGCTGTAGATTCTCTTTTTCTTCTATAGCAGAAACTTTAGATTCAAACCTAGGTGAAAAAGATCTTAGAACTTTTTCAACCACAACAGCCTCTTTTATTTCTTCACCCAAAATTTTCATACAATTAACAATCTCATCCACACGAAGAAAATAGTTAGCCACACTTTCATCATTATACATCTTGAGATTTTCATACTGAATCCTGAGGGTTTGAAGTTTTGCGCGTTTTACTTGATCATCTCCTTCATAGCTCAGAACAATCTTGTCCCATATTCTTTTGCAGATTTATACTGCATAACTTTCACAAATTTTGATTGAGACAGGCATCCTAGAAGAGTATTGACTGCCTTTGCATTTGTTTCATATTTGTTTTTCTCTGCTGAATCTGTAGGAGTAGCTGATGGAAAAGTATACCCTGTTTCTATGATGTCCCAAACTTCAGTACCCAAAGATTGAAGATAGGCAGTAACTCTTACCTTCCAATATACGAAGTTTGTCCCAAAAAATCGGTGGCCTGATAGATGCTTCCCTCTCGTAGTTGCTCATGATGAAAGATCTTCCTTCAAGCGATCAAGCTTCTTCAAAAGGACCTGCTCTGATACCAATTGTTGAAATAATACTGAGAGGGGGGGTGAATCAGTATTATCTAGTTCTTTTAACAAATCTTCCTTATTTACACTTTGAATTATTTTTGCATATCAGTACCATAAAATAATGAGCAATAAAAACAGACAGTCACATCAAAGAACACCAGATATAAGGTGGAAACCCAATGTGGGTGAAAACCACCTACTGCAATATGTCTCTATCTTCTTTCAATTAGAAACTCCTTTTACAATGATCTTGTACTGGTGCAGTCCTTTACTAGTACAAAGGCTGCAACCTGCAGAGAGCTACAACTCTCTCTCATTTTCCAGTTTCTCCTGAAAGGGAGGTACAACCCCCTTTGCTCTTTTAAGGACCACATTTCATTAATTTTCAAACTGGATCCATTACCATCAAATAATCATCAAGTAAATGAAAATCATCCAATCTCCTTGTATAATAAACCACTGAATTACCCACTCTTCAGAATGTTGTGAACAGAAAAGAACACCAGAAATCTAACCCCAGAACCCTACTGCAATAGATAAAAGACAATCAACAATTGTTTCAAGATAAGAACGCAACTTCACCAACAGGGGCCTGCGTATGTCTGCAGCTCTTCTGAGACAATTGCGTAGATCCACACTGGTTGTTCTTCTGCTCTGCGAACTTTTCTTCAGATCCGCACCTTCACTTCTGACTTACTGCGACCCGCACTGTGCCTTCTTCAAGCATGCGTAGCTCGCACTTCGCGCTTGACTGTGCTGCGTGCACCCCGCACTGTGCCTTCTCTTGTACTGTGTACCCCGTACTGCGAATTTTACTGCGCTGCGTACCCACGCACTTCGCCTTTGACTGCGCTGCGTACCCACGCACTGCACCTTCGGATCGCCTGCGGACTTCTGATTAGGGCTAGATTTTCATTACGCCAATGTGCCACAGTCAGTTAGATCCACAGATCTGTTCATGTTCCCGGGAGATCATGACATGCCAATAGATTCACTTTAACTTAAGTTATCTCCTTGAATTAGATCTAGCTTTCAATCACCCAAAATTTCAGATCTTAAGATATTTAATTGAAAAGTTACTTTAGCCAAGTGATCTCCTTCCCTATTTATAGTCAAGCCCTTATTCACACCATGGGACAAAACCATCAATAACCAATACAAGGGATCCAAGCCAGGGCTAAAATAGATCCAATACCACGGGCCAAAACCATAGCATCATAAAAGGCGGGCTAAATACCACGGGCCAAACATAAGAAACCCCACATGAACGTGCTTCACTTCCTTGAAGTGAGTGAACTGGGGTTCCGCACCTACTGAACGGGTAACCTGGGGCTATGAACGCACCTCCTGCACAGTGAACGTGCGGGTCCGCACCTTTTGAACCATTCTCCTGCGAGCCTCTTAATTTCCATCATTTTGAGAGCCTGAACAGACCATTTCCATTTGAGTGAGTTGCCATCAAGTACAACATCTGTATCATAGAGTCATACCAGAATCATAATGCCAACAGTTTTTGCATGCATTTCTATCGAACCTCTGTCGACAGTATCCCAACTCTCAACATCAATAGGTCCTCAATCTACCAGTCCATCGTCTACCATTCCAAGGAATGTGTATGCGAACCTTATTTCTTAGGTTGATGCACCGGGTAATTCTGTTGCATCATGTAGTCAATATTCCTCCCATCCGCCCATCTCCCAGTCTCATGAGGACACCATGGAAGTTATGTCTACCCATAATTATCCCTATCCTTAAGTAAGGGGGCATTTCTGTAGAGGATTTTGAAGGTCATTTCCTTCCAAATTCTGTCAATGTGCTCTACCTCAAGAAATTTCGCTCATAAGAACATCCCTTTGATTTGTGTGTCTTTATTTATGCCATGAAGTTAGGTAGATTGGACCATCTCATCCATTGTCTTTTGCACCTTTCAAATGGATCCATCATCCACACCATATATCAGTCATGCCAACAGTGCAAGTCGCTTTTCCTGGAACCTAGCCTAGGTAGCCTGGGGCATTTTTACCCCATTGCATATGTTAGTCCTTTCAAATGGAATGTGCATTAGATATGTCGCTAATAATCATGCTAAATATGATGCAATGATAGGTTTGTTAGTCGATGCCCTTGCTCATCAAATCCTTCATATTCATTTCATTTAGATTCTCTGCTACTTGTCATGCAATTAGATGGTGTGTATCATGTGCATAACCAAGTCATATTTAGAAAATATCTATGATTTAAGCTACTTGTATATGAATTTGAAACCATTACATTCAGTCATGTTTCTATAGCCCAAAATCACTTTGTAGATACCATTGCAAACAACATTCTAGATTGGAATTTATCACATGTATACCACAAAAGATAACAAAACAAATGGCGAACCATCATCATCATATAAAATGCATAATCATATTAAGTATCATAAGAATGTTTAGAGCCACAACTCTAAATACATCCGACATGCCCATGGCATGTTACAAAAATCAAAATCAAAGGGACCCACATGTCCCTACATCTAATCATTGTCTAGCAGATCTCGCGCCAAAGGACTTGCTCCACTTTCACATAGATCACATAATACTTAGTTGGTCATCGACATGTGTCGCACGATACCTTACCGCCCTAAGGGAAGAATGGTGCACTCATCTGTGTATCAATCCTTTAATTCATTCCATCCACACTCTGAAACCCTGGTCAAGAATACATCAAGCCTCCAATGCAAATCAGAAAGCAATGTAGTATCCTCTGGACCCTGATGTGATGATGATGTCCCTCGATCTATAGCCCCAGGCGCTACGGCTCAGCCTAAATATCCTGTCAGCTTTACTAGTGCTATGTCTGCATACAAAAATTCCACACTCAGTAACATATACATGTGATAGAAATATTAAATTCACGATAAAACATAGCAACTTCATACTTTCTGTCTAGTCCCCATGCTTGGCCAGGTGAAAGTGGTAAGTCAGGATCTCCCTCATAGTTCATCCCGCTATAAGGGTAATCATCAATGTAAAGTTGCATCTTATCCTAGTGTGTGAAAAACTCGAGTCGGAACACCCGTCTGACTCCCCTTCCTCCTCCTCTCTAAAGTAGCTACCTCCAACAGTGCATCTTGAGCTCTTGTGTCGCCCCATCTCGGATTTGTACATGATGACAGATAGTGGGTATCTTCTCAAAGAAGAACACACACAATACTGTACCAAAACCATAGTCACGATTCACCTACCTCTTACAAAGAATCAACTATCATTTCACCGACGACAGCATCATCTGGGCCCACCCATACTAGGTTCAGGCCAAAACACTCTCAACTAACATCATTTTCCCACTAGTGATGTGGTGGAACACCTAGTTGCCTAAGACCCGTAGCATAGCTATGGCAACAACCTATGTCTCTAGCCTCTCTAGATCAACAAGCGGGATAGTCATGCCCTTGATATGAACACCTCGTCGATAATGGAACTTCACAAACTCAGTAATGTTCCTCCCACGATGTAACATTAGATGAATATCGTCCACCACTCTGAGGGGAGGTACTTCGGTCAAGAAGTAAATATACTATAATGTGAGCTCGATCTTGTGCCCTTACATGACAAAGAACCCCATAATGAGTCAATGCCCCTCTACCAACTTGAGAACCCCATAATGAGTCAATGCCCCTCTACCAACTTGAGAACCCCATAATGAGTCAATGCCCCTCTAACCACCTAATCCCCCTGGATCTTGGATCGAAGAGTATCCAAGTCTTATTCACATGAGTTGATTTTTAACTCTGCCATGCCTACAAAACTACACATGTCTTGTCAGCACAGAGAAGAAAACAAGGGTCTGCATTGATCAACCTACAACACCTACACATGTCTTGTCAGCACAGAGAAGAAAACAAGGGTCTGCATTGATCAACCTACAACACCCACCATGTTAGCAAACCAACCCTTCCTCTAGCCACAAATCATAGTTTTCAGCCTAGACAGTGCAAGCTTGTAGGTTTCTAGCTATTTCCTACAAGCGAGATCGCACTTCTGGACACAAAAAGTGTGATGCGACCATGAGCAAGGGCAAGGGTCTCTCATGGAGCTAGCAAGTGCCAAAAATCAGGAAGTAAACCACTAAACTTAAAGAGATAAGTTACGCCACCTACCCAAAATTTGCAAATCCTAATTTCAATGGTCAGTTTGTGAGCTGCAATCTCTACAATATTTAGCGCCTTTTCCTCCTCTCCAAATTCATCACAACTCACTTAGCATATGAATCCAAATTGGAGGGAAAACCTCCTTTTATAGAAAAATCCCCAATTTTTTCTATCATCCATTGCAACTAGACTGTAGCTCGGTTTGAAGAACTATTAGCACCATTAGAAATCTCTCACTGAAATCTAAAATGGGTCTTCATCAGTTTTTGATGATTTGATACTTCACCTGAAAACCATTTTTCCAAGGTCGCTTCGTCCTATCCAAAATTGAATTTCATCATAAAGAGACACTTGTACTTTGAGGTATACCTCGTCTTAGTACTTTTCATACAATATGTCAATTTTCATCATGAGTAACCATCATTTACTTATGTTTTCATGGTCCCCACCAGGCCTCGTCTATGTTGCAGTGTCATCGAGTCACCCTTGTTCAGAGCATCCGTGATGAGTCACCCTTGCACTATTGGAGTCTATTCCATATTCCATCATATCATGTCATAATATTCCATCCATATTTGCATATTGTTCATCCTGTGTTGCCCATTTTTGGCCACCAGTCATGCTATCCTCATCCCCTCTGGAGTTGAGTCACTCGTTGCCAGGTCAACCATGCACTTTATCTAACAAGGAAAATCATATGTTTGTCCCTCAGTACCATATTTCCATTATCCTTGGCATTATTCCATCAATCACATTACTATTTTCCCTCATGCATTAGCTGAGGATCCTCATTGTCTCATCTATTGCAGGCCCTATTCTATCGACATCAACTCATTATTCGAGAATAATGGCCTAGAGGGCAATGTATCTTGGTTCCAGCTTCCATTCTTGTTCAGCACCTTGGATCAAGCAAAGGGTCTCATTATTTCCTTTTGAATTAGTCATTTCATGTTCATGATCCATACACTTTATGGTCCAGTGATGCAGCAGATTGTACCAGTGATTCCTGGGTATGTGTGAGATGTTTCAGACCTCATGAGGGGGTGGACTTTCAGGTAGCCCCACACATGCCTGGATGCATACCTATTATGCTATAGCTTCAGATGCAGTTCCAAAAACTTGATGGGTTTAGTTCCTACCGATCATAGTGTCCATAGCATGCACATATCCTTTAGATGATCCATTTAGTTTTGCAGAGCCCTTCCCTATTCAACAGGGCTTCTCCGGTTGTTCTACGCTCCCTCCCACCCATTTCTTGAGGGAAGGGGCTTTGTATATTATGTACTAAGATATTATTGTATTCGTTCCCATCTCATGGTTTTACTAAGTTAATTATGTATATGGGACACATTGTATTATTTTTTGGCTCTGTTATGCCAGCATGTCATGTACCATTCAGCATGTACTTCATTACTCAGTTTCATGTTTCTGGGAAAACCATTATTTTTGTACTAAGTTATCTCGATGGGTATGGGTATGCCTCCCCCACCTCATTGAGGTTCGGTACCACAACATAAAATGAGGAGTGTAGTAGTCTCACCCCCTATGTCCCTATCCTCTTTCAATTTAGCTTTATTGGTCTCTCTCTCTCTGTCTCTCTCTCTCTCTCTGACTCCCCTCTATTGTCTAGTGATTGTCTTTAAAACATACTTCGGTCAAACGTTTTTCTCCTAACACTCGTATGTTGTGGAGAAATCAGTTACCACCAAAAAATTGATCATTTATTCTAATTTATTAGATGGATCGAAGTACACCATGTAAAGCCAATTTTACCATAGTAAAATTTCTTTCACTATGAGAAATTACTTAATAAACCACCTTTGTTAAGTAATTTATAGTTAAACCCATGAAGAATAATTAATTAAATCACTGTTTATTTGATTTTCTGGTAGGAATAATTAATTAAACCATTATTCACTTATTATTCCTTGTCATATTTGACCCAATCATGAAAAATAAATAGATAAATCTTCTAACTTAGTAACCAGAGAACCCACAGTAAAAACCATTTTCTGTCAACATTTCAAATCCCAACAGTGATCCATCATCATGACTATTATTGAGTGTTAATAGTAGAAGAGCTCAATTGCGAGATATAAATAGTTATGAGGTAAGCTTCTATTTTGATTTAAGGAAAAATGAAGGTCAAAATAACAGCTTACCTCATAACTATTTATATCTCGCAATTGAGCTCTTCTACTATCAACACTCAATAACAGTCCTGATGATGGATCCTTGTTGGGATTTGAAACGTTGACGGAAAAATGGTTCTTATTGTGCGTTGTCGACCTTCATTTTTCCTTAAATCAAAATAACAGCTTACCTCATAACTATTTATATCTCTCAATTGAGCTCTTCTACTATCAACACTGAATAATAGTCCTAATGATGGATCCTTGTTGGGATTTGAAACGTTGATGGAAAAATGGTTTTTACTGTGGGTTTTTGACCTTCATTTTTCCTTAAATCAAAATAACAGCTTACCTCATAACTATTTGTATCTCACAATTGAGCTCTTCTACTATCAACACTCAATAACAGTCCTAATGATGGATCCCAGTTGGGATTTGAAACATTGAAGGAAAAATGGTTTTTACTGTGGGTTCTCTGGCCGACCTTCATTTTTCCTTAAATCAAAATAATAGCTTACCTCATAACTATTTATATCTCGCAATTGAGCTCTTCTACTATCAACACTCAATAACAGTCCTGATGATGGATCCCTGTTGGCATTTGAAACGTTGACAGAAAAATGGTTTTTACTGTGCGTTCTCTGGTTACTAAGTTAGAAGATATTAACCACAAAGGTATTAAATCTAGAAACAAATAAATCATTAATTATCTTATTTTTCTCTAAGAATAATTAATTAATCACTAATTAATTATTATCCTTTGTCAAATTTGACTAAATCCCTTAGGAATAATTAAATAAATCATTATTTGTTTATTATTCCTTAACTAATTCCTTGAGATAATAAATAAAACATTTATTTATTTATTATTTCTAAATAAAAGTTTAAATACTTTTTCCCTCCTAAACAAATATAATAAAATGTTTCAGGTGGTTATTCCAAGAATGGGATCAATAATATTTTATTGCTCATTATTCGAGGATAAGTCAATATTTTGCTAGAAATAGAAGGGTTTTCCATTCATTATTCACTTTTGATTATTTTCATTGTTGCACTTAATGTTGTAACTCTGATTATTTTCATTGTCACACAACATATTTTGTTGGGTTTTTGCATTATAGAGGAGAGAGACTCTACACAAGATGAAGATGTTTGAGGATAGCCAAGAACCCATCCCATAGAGGGGGATTGGTAACATTTATTTGTTTCGTTCAGAGGTGTTATAATAAAATTATTCTTTACATATCTGGTTCCCATTGGATGATTGGAGTTATTACTCATTCTTTTTGTTGTTTAACTATGATTGTGGCATAGTTTTGGACTTTGGAAGGTTTTGTTTCTATCAGTTGCAACAGATCTACAATGTTTAACAGCCATTTATATTGTTGACATTGTTTGTCATCCACAATCTTAAGTGGATTTGTTGAACACATACATGGTGAAGGAAAGTATGAAAGATAAGCATGAGATTCTATCTATTATTAACAAATGATATACATTTATAGTACATTCATATGACCTTCAGTTTCGTATTCCAAGGTCTCTTGGAATTCCTTAGAATATTTAGCTTCCATACCAACCCTTAGGGGATTAGGTGTCCAACATTCCCCCCATTAATCTAAAGTGTTAAGTATGAGTTCAAGAAGAGATCAATAATACAAAAAGTGGAAAAATGCATGGCGACACTAGGCTAAATGTGCTCTTTGAAATGTTGATATAAAGGGTGGTGGTTTAAGGATGGCCACCAATAATGGAATGCTTAGCGCAATTCCAAGAACTCTTCCAAGTCTGGCATGAAGCTGAGGTCTTTTGTTAGAGGAAGTGATCCTGATGATTTGAAGAGGGAAAACTTTAACCATGAAAAGGAGGTATCACCCTGCATAAAAGGGAGAACCTCAACCTGAAAAAGGAGGCCTCAACCTGTGATGGTGTAAGGATGACCAACAACTCTAGAATGCTTAATACAATTCCTGGAACTCTTGCAAAACTAGCAAGAAGATGAAATCTTCTAATAGAGGAAGTGTCTCCAATTCTTTGAAGATGCATCACCAACTGAAGGCATGCTGAAGGGCATATTTGTCTCTGGCTACAAATCTGAATCTAATATGGCAGGTTGTGGCTTAGGCTCGCTTGATGTGGATTTGAAACTTGTAGATGACCATCATTCCCCCTGTTAGATACAAGGTGAGATGATGGAGAAAATTCAATTGCAAGACTTTTCAATACTCTAGAACAAGTTCTGACATATGACTGGAATATCTTCTTGGCTATTGATGCCCATTGCCAAGAAGCGATCCATCCAAGATGAATATTTGTTCTTGCAGGAGGTTTGTTTATGAAGCATCTATTTGAAGAGTGGCTGGTTTTATGACAGTTCTTACATGGATGAAGATCAAAATAATGATCTTTCATATGGCCAACTCGGTCACAGTGTTGACATTTGACAATCTATTGTTGTTGCTGTGTAAGAGGAGCAGAATTTGGAAAAGTTGAAGGTGAACTGCCATGGAGGAATCTAGCACTCTAAAACTAGATGGGATTTGAGTAATCTGGAATATGAAAGGAAAAATCCTTGTCATATCCAAGACCAATTATGTGCTTGTTATGGGCAAGCTCTTCCCAAGGTCTGATGACTTCCTTGGGAAGTGCAAACTGAATTTCTACATCTGCATGTACAACTGTTGCTTCATTGGGTACTAAATTTGAATGAACTTCAACAATATTGACTTGCTACTGATGGGATTTTATCTCAATGTTGTGAACAAAATGGTGCTTACGATGTTGTATCTCTTCTTGTTGTAGTTTTGTCTCAAGCTCCAAAAACTCAATATTCTCCTGTACATTTTGGAGACAAATTTTAATATTGGAAAGAGAGGTTTCGTTGATTTTAACCATCTCATCAACAATGGAATGTATTAAATTATTCAATAGTTTCAATACATCATCCATTTGATCCATTTAAAACCAATATAGTTAGAGAAATGATGTTATATTCAACCACAAATTGACCTATAAAATGATAAATAGCTGCAACTATTAAATGAGTAGCAGGGTGCCAATATCACCAAGTCACTATAGCAAACAACCTAGTACTAATTTCAATGCAGCAAATGATGCTTCAATGCACTTACTTCTCAAATTACTCAACACTATGCAAAAGAAGAGCCAACTTTCTACTTTCTTGTAAATGAGATTTGTGTGATAGTTCTAGAGCCTACTTACAAAACATCTTTTCTTTCAAGATTCACAGATGAAATCATCTTTATAACTAAGTATGCACATATATGACACACACCAAAGCCGAAATTGATAATCTGAGTAATAACATCTGCAATAGACTGAGTTCTGGCACCCATTCTCGTTAACTCATCAAAGCTATCTATGGTTGAAAGAGTAGCTGTGTCCAACAAAATGTAACCATGGCATAAGAATTCATCAACACATAAAGTTTTCATGGGAGTATACACAGTCTTCACAAGTCAAGGTTTAATGATCCTTTAATAAAATTTATGAGGAAATGTTTGATTTAACTATCCAATGTCTGGACCTTTATAAACCTTTGAGCAGAACCTTATAAATCCTTCATAATCTTTGGTTAATTCTTATTACCCACGCATATTAATGACGCCATGGATTTTAGACTTTGGTTAAAACTCAACTTAAACCATAGTACATTAATCTTGCTTATTTCTATTATAATTCCCATATAATATAAATATTTCATAAACCACAGTTAAACCTTACCTTTCTTCCATTCCGCAAACCTTTGCACATATATCAATGCTATCCTTAGTGCAATAAATATTTGCCGTCAATCTAATTCCTCAATCTGATGGTTATCGCGTAATAACTCGCACCAACTAGCCCGGCCAATCTCCACCGTTTATTTCTCCTACCTCAATCCAATGGTGATTGCGCCATATTGTGGGATAAAAAACATGATAGTTAAAACTATGAAAGCACGTGAGAAAATTTGTTTTGGGCGTGCTACGTTTCAACCCCTCAGGTTAATCGCATGAATTTGTAGAATACTATTTACCATTTTGAGACTGCATCAGATACTACTTACCACTTTCGTATACTTCTCCATTATTCTACTATCATGTGGCTTAATCGAATCCCTTCACTTCTTGACTTTATTTTGTGTGATAAGATATCCGTCGATCCTATTCTATCAATCTTGTTCGTTGATTTGGCTGATCTAACGGTTCCCGTTCTTTGCTGTTTAATTCTTTCTACGTCGTTGATCTTCCGTGTGTGACTTGACTTTGCCTCGTTTGTACTAGTATATAGTGCCACTCTACTACCTCCGCGCTATCCACCAAAGATTTTTTGTTCAAATCCCAGGCTGCCAAATGTTGAAGTTATTGACTAAGCTCCAAAAGCCAAACTCTAACCAAAAGGAGATGGGGTGCTTCCAAATGTTGTGCTACTCCCAAATGCTGGAGTAGATGCTGCAACAAATGGAGTAGATTTCAAAGCCAAACAATGTTGCATATATACCAACGTTATATATGGGGAGAAAACATTATATATGGAGACAACATGTTATATATGGAAACAACGTGTTATTTTCTCCTGAGGGTCTTGCTTGTCTAACCAATCACTGTCAGTCCCTTGTTGACTTCTCCTTTTATCAAGCACTTCAATCCATGCTCTTGATATCACTGCTCCATATCTAATGGATATCATGTCATCCACTCACCAACTAACCCAAACAATCTCCACCATCGATGGGACCCATCCAATCGAACGGTTTTCACGCAATCTCGCATGAAATCTTGCATGACCGATATCTGGTTGAGAGCACGTGAGAAAAGTAGTTTTCTCTTGCTATGCGTCACCCACTAAGGGTAATCACGTGAAATTTAGGAATACAATTTCTAGCCTTTCGGGTGCACGAGATACCGCTTACCACTTGCCGAATATTACCCACATGCTTAATTCATGTTTTAATAAGAAATCTTAAGCTCAATATTAACCATTAATATTAGTCGACTGTGATATTCAATAAAATGGAAATTATAGAGTCTTGGCCCTCTCGGCTGGACTACAATAGTTTTCTTGACCTTTTCAGTCCCCTCGGTATTGATATAATTGACCTGTGTAGCTGTGAGATAATTACAGTGAAATTACTCAGAACCCTTACCATTTTTTTATTGCTCACAATTCTTTTATCCAACTCGTTCCCTTCATTCCTTCTGCGGTAATGTCGAATATCATTTCTTTCCTCAAAGTGAAGATGTTGAAATTCTTCTCCTTTTAGTGTCAGGAGGAGTGTTGTCACCATTTCCCATGGTCATGTCTACAGTGATTCATTCTTAGCCAGGATTGGCGTTCGATTCAGATCATGGCAGTATCCAACATTCTTTTGCTTCCAATATTTTAGGTTTCTTCTTCTCGTGCAACTTTTCTTCTTCTCCAACAAGCACTGAAAATGATTTTCGTGGAATTTAGTGGTTGAATATACAAGGCTTCATGGTTTTGTCTCGAAATTCTGGAAGATTATGGAGAGAGAAGCATAGGTTTTACAATGCAGTGAATGAATTAATCATATTCGATAACCTGCAAAGAATGGAACAATGGCAGAGGTTGCAGCTATAATTTAGCTAAGAAAACATTCTTGAAATGTAGAACTAGTGGCAGGAAATACCTGCATAGAAAGGCCATAAAACAAGTGGCTCAAATATGAGCAGGGCAGGAGTATGCCCACTCTGATACCATGATAAACACATATATGGCAAAGGCAGAATATGAAAGATAAGCATGAGAGTATATCTATTATTAACAAATGATATACATTTTAGTACATTCATATGATCTTTGGTTTCTTATTCCAAGGTCTCTTGGACTTCCTTAGACTATTCAGCTTCCACACCAACCCTTAGAGGATTAGGTGTCCAACAGGATTATTTTCACACATCATTGAGAATAAAACACTACAACAGAAGACACTCTATCCATTGTTGATATCATTGAGTAAAATAGGATTTTTGAAGAAATATTGCAAAAGCATGCTCATATTAATACATTAGAGGATGAACTGCATGAGATGAAACAAAAGATTTGAGATATCAATCCTAGTGGCCATGAGTAGTACTTACAACTCTATAAGTTTAATTTGGCTGTGGAAAATGAATGGAATGCATTTCTTGTAACTCAAACCAAGGCACCCGATGTTGATACAACTATGCATTTTGTTAATCAAAGTACCACGTTGATGTGGAGTTGGCCTGATTAATTTGGATATGTATAACTGCTTCCATCGAAAAATTTTACAAGCTATCCCTGAGTTTGGTCCTTCATTTGAAGGAGAAACATTTGAGTAGGTTAAAGGAGGATTAACTGAGTAAGAAAACTATTAACTCAAGGGTGATTCAATAGGTTTTGGTTGGGGAATGTTGGGTCTTTCATTTTTTTGGATAGTTTTGGTCAGAATATGGCTATGAGAAACACATAGAATAAGTTGGAAAAGGGCATGATTAATTTTCTTGGAACACAACAATATAAAGAATGAAGTGATAAGAAATGGACCAAGTGGTTATTTTGGAATTCATCAGCTACACAAAACAAATATATACTTGTTAGAGTTTGAAGGAATCAAGTGAGCATGAGGTGGATGGATCTCATCAAAATAGTTAAAGTTGATTTTATCAAGTGAGTAGGATTTAAACTTGATGAGATCAATAAGAAAAAATTATATAAAGACATGTAGGGCTAGTTGCGCATGTGATAGTGATAGAAGAAAGGCTTGACATGTTCTTGAAACTTTGTCTCACACTTGGATATTGTAATCTTTGTTAGGAAGCGGGACAATATCGAGAGGGGGAGTGAATCAATATTGTGGGAATTTTAAAACTTTCTTTCACTATTAAAGAATACTAGGACACTAATAAACACTTCAGCAACAATTCATATAGGAATCACAAGAACCAACACAAGAAGCATAAATGTAACATACAAAGTTCTTCAAACTTCTCTTCAGTTATTTTCACAAAGGAAAACTTCTAGTTGCTATTACACATTTCTCTAGCTACAACTAGAAGGAAGCTACTACCTAATTTATCATCTAAAAATGAAAGGAGACACAACCCCTGATTTATCGACTACTACTAAAAGGATCTACAACCCTTTATTTGCAAGCTAGCACTTGCTTGACCTCCTTAATTTGTCTTTCATACAATTTTCAAACTCAAATCATGAAATCCACCTCCTTTCATAAAAAAAAAAATCTTACCTCAAACACTCACCCAAAACACCATAACATCACCTTCAACAATCTCTCATTATTGATCAATCCACCATACACACCAACAACATCAATCCATGAACAACTCTTCAACACAACATCTTGCAAATTCGTTTATGCTTATATAGAAATTGAGCTGATATTTTTAGTTTTTGAACTTTTAATTAAGTTTAACTCTTTTGCTTGCACAAATTCATATTTTTTGTCATCTACAAATTCTTT
Organism: Pinus taeda; assembly: GCA_000404065.3. Classification (NCBI taxonomy): domain Eukaryota; kingdom Viridiplantae; phylum Streptophyta; class Pinopsida; order Pinales; family Pinaceae; genus Pinus; species Pinus taeda. The sequence goes on along the minus strand of APFE031447824.1, from coordinate 31,120 downwards.
CAAGTCTTCTGAATGTGGTCTTGAAGTATTCCAACTATACTCTCCTGTATCTATAAGAAAAACTGAGCTTAAATGTCTAAATTTACAGTTATGAAAAAATATCAGGGTTTATTTGTGACTTTCGAAATTTGGTTGACTCCAAATTTAGCCAAAATTGCTAAATTTACCTATAACTCTATCCATTCTTCCAATTATGTTGAAATATCATTCATGGTTGGTTTACCAACATTAGTGCTCTTAGAGTTACGGTGAAATTCACCAAATATGGTGCACAACGCAGATTGTCCAAGCTGCCAACTTATTCATGTGATAAGCCCTTAATATAGTCCCATAATGATTTAATCATGACTATGGAATGGTTGAGTTCTAACACAAAAACCTTCGAAAATGACCTCTGTTGGGCCCCTCTATGCTATAACCCTGAGTAGTTAACCAACAATGCAAACCTTTCACGCCCTTAGTCTTAACGCAAAAAAAAATCAATGACTTAGAGCTTTAACCTTAGCTCGAGACCCTTTATCAATGATGCGCCTTTCAAATCTTTTAGTTTCCAAGGTGATGTGCCCTATGGAGTCTATCATTCCACTTGCTCCCTTATCGATTAATATGCTACTCCAGCTATATGACACCTTATTATCCAACATGTCTCGATGTTTTATCAGCCTCAAGAAATGCGATGGCACTCTCTCTGAAGCCTCAAATGTCCATGACCTTCCGAGGTCCAATATTTTGTGTCCTTGTGGGACCTATGCTGCGCACCTAGACTAATCACATAAAAATCGAGGATACGTTTCCTTGTCTCACAAAATCCTCCATGTCTTGGAGCTATTTCCCTAGGTGGTTCAACCTGTAAACCTTTTAAATATTCTAGGGTTACCCTTCCAGGGTGACGTGTCTTCTTGCCTATCCTACCCCTTTACAAGGATTCAACATGTCACTTGCTGAATGGTGCCACACATCACTCATTTTTGGCCCACTTAGGTACTTAAAAATGTTGAATATTCATACCACATGTCACACCCTCATTGGTGCCATGTCATGCTGATGTCATCATGCCCCCATGTCTACATCATGGCTCCACGTCACTCTTGTTGGCCAATGAAATCATGCCATGTGCTTGATTTTAATTCATCCACATTTTCTACTTGTACGACATAAGAGGGTTCTCAGGCCTTGGTTTTTTTATGAACTTATTTAATAAAATTTTAAGCATCATGGGCCAAATTACCTTATTGTATCCTTCTTCACGTCCTCCCAACACCATGTCATCCTGGATCCCTCATTACCAGATGTTTTCCCTTGCACATGCCCTTGGATCTTCCGGGGAAGAACTTCTAGGGTGAGTTCTTAAGTGAGGTCCTGAATGCTAGTTTTTCCTGCAAACGTCCTCTGCTATGTTCACCCAATGCCTTATCACCCTAGAGCTTCAAGCATCCATTGCCTTTGTGTCTATTCAGGTTGGACTTTTAGGGTGATGTGACTATGAGGACATCCTTGCATTACAAAATTCTACCAATCACCACTCTCTCCACTATTACATTGTCTTGCTGCATTAGCTAGCCATGTACTCTCGACACTTTGTCATCCCGAGAGTTTCACCTTCCACCTATTTTTGTGAATTATGAGGAATATCTATCGAGATGAGATGTCTCTCTTGATATTTTATTGGTCCATGTAATCGACACATGCACCTGCTTGGCTACCATATGTCTGTTGACTGCGATGTGGGAGGTTATTTCCATCAAACTTCTTGCACCCATATTTTCCTTTTCCATCAATCACAACCTATATCTAACATTGTCCCTCTTTGACATCGATGGAAAAATCATAAAAATGATCATAAAATCAAAATGTACACCTCCTACTTCTCATATCGCTCCCCTGTTAGGGTAATTATCCTTTTAGTTCTTCTCTACCCTTAGTGTACCTCTCCCCCTTAAACATCAATGACAAAGAAAATAACATTCTCCTACTCCAACTTAGCTCCCCCTATCTTGCTAATCTCGTGGACTTGGAAACATCATTTTAATATGATGAGTGCTTTCTCATAGCCTTTCATCCAATTTGTTGTCGCTTCTACCTTTAATGTTGAAGAATTCATCCTTCAAAGCTGGGAGTGGGCACTATCAGTTTCATGCCGTAGTATTAAAGTAGAGGGCCCTTAGGCGGTGCTTGATCTTCCCTCTATATGGGGGCACAATGCTGGATAATCAAGTCCTCCTCAGCTACCAAGTTCTTGTTTACTTCTGTCAGTGTCGACCCTGGTTCCATGTCATAGACAGCCTTTCTAGATCAGCCCTTGTTGAGTTTGAATGCTTCATATTCCTTATTAAATGCCACAACAACCAACCCAATTCACCTTTAAAGTTTTGTACTACCTGTTCACAGAGTTCTCATATTGGGATTTCTCACTGAAAAGCCTTTATAGGATGGGGCCTCTAGATCCACTTTAGCCCCTTTTACTTCATGTGACCGAGGGCTATGAAAGGGTGCTAAGTCCTCAAGTGCTAGGGCCATTGGACTTCCCTCTGAGGGTATTTTTCCTTTTTTACATGGAATACCATATACCAACGATTTATAACGCTTTACCTTTGGTATCTCCCCTTGACACTTGTGATCGCCAATTTTCGAGATTGGGCTCATCCAGGATATTGCAATTGCAATGTGGGAGAGAGTGTTAGGATGAGTGGTTTTCGAAGGGGGGCATGAGTGCTAAGTGGTAAGTGAGTGGAGGGGGGGGTGAGAGTTAATATGAGAGGGACACGTAGTGGCAAGGCCTGGTAGGGAAACTGCTTTTTTGGACCCCCCCGGCCGATAAAGGAAAACATGGCAGGGGGGTCGAAAAGGAATGGGAGCCATCGATCTAGGAAGAGTCAATATGGCCCATCCTAATATGGGGGGGTGTTTAGTTAATATGGGACCTTAGAAAAGAGATGGAGCTAAAAACCCTTTAAATATATTATATAAAATATCGCATATGGGAGAGTTCCCTAAATATCACAATCACAAGCTAGGAGGGACTTCGGCGGAGGAGGGACTTTGCTTTTTGTGATTTCTGATTACTAATATGTGGGGTTGATGACATCATTAGTTCTACGTGGTACTTCCTGAGTGGTGACACGTGTCACCAGGACATGCCCCCATAGGACCCCTGAAAATTCAAAATATGCATGCCATGTGTCCTTCGTACTGCCACATCATGCTGATGTGATATGCCATGTGTATTTATTGGGACTAGTGGAATTCTACCACGTGCCCCCCCTAGAGGAGAGAGAAAAGGCCTACCTACCTTTGGTTTCACAACTGATTTCCTTTGTAAATTGGCATCGACCCTTCCTGATGACTTTACAATAGATCAGGGATTTTCTGCTTTGTAATCTTTTTAATCCCAGTCCCGTTCAGAATTGTTGATCGCTGATATTGCAGTTCCTTTGATGTTGTGGGAAGGATGATATACGAGACCTTCCCCACCACCAATAAGCGATAGATTGTTCCCGGGGGTCTCCGATCTCCGATAATATGATGTGTCATGCCTTGGGACCCATTGATTTGTGATTCGTGATATCGACAATCAACCGATTGTAGATTCCGTTGCCTTCCCCTGCTGCTGTTCCAGAAAAGCCCTGATTGCGATTTGCGATGAGCCTGACCATTAACCATTTTTCCTTTTCTTTCTAGCTTTGAAAGAGTATCTTCAATTTTCTCTAAATACTGATCCAGGAGTCCAATTTTTGACTTCCACCTACCTTTGCAAATCTTATTATGAACACTATCCAATGGAGAGGGTCTGATTTAGCTTTGAGAGCTTTTGTGGCTTTGAATATGGATGAAAACCTCTATGTTATTTGGTACTCTTTGTACAATTGGAACTCTATTTTTAGAAGGTGACAACATTGGCTCCACCTGGGGATAGTGCCTTGCTAGCAAGGTGTTGAGAACCTACAAACTTTGAACTTCTCCTTTGGGTATGGTGTCTTTTCTAAAAAACGATAATGTTGTGAAAGTGGAATTTTCAACTTAAAATAGAAATTTCATATAACAATTACAATAGACACACCGATATTTACAATGAGTGCAAGAGAAGTACCTCTAGAATCGACCATTTGTCGGTAGTTTCAATGATTCACCGTTCAAATTTTCAAGTACGTATGTGTTAATTCCTCTCTCTTCTGCAATCTTGAAAGGGTCGAACCATAACGGATCAAATTTTTCGTGTTTGCCTTTATCTTCCTATCAGACATCCCATTGGAGAACTAAATCTCGTGGTTGAAGAGGTCAATCATTTGCCTTCTTGTCAAACAGGGATTTCATATTTTGTTGGTAATTTTACAATTTCGCCCCCACCTATTCTCTGTTTTCATGAAGCTCGAACAAATTATTTATCCTTCTTGTGAAGGAAATTGGCTCTTCCTCATCTTCTTGTAGTAAATTCGCCACAAAAATCGCTAACCGGATCAGAAAGACTGCAACCTTACCATACACTAGCTCAAAAGGGGATTTCCCATAGGGAAAACTTTAGTTGGGAGTCCCAGTTCCTTTGATTCTCGTCCATGGTATTCTTCAACACCCTCACCATAGTTTTGTTTGAGGACTGAACCAAGCCATTACCTTGAGGATAATAGGTGGTGGAGTGCCCGATGATGATATTGAATTTCTTGCAGAAGCTAATGAATTTAGTAGATTTGAAGACCTAAGCATTATCAATGATAATTTTGATAGAAAAACCAAAGTGAGATAATATGTTCTCCTCCATAAACTTGATTACCACTAAGCCTGTAGTGTTTTTGGCTAGGATGGCCTATACCTAGTTGGTGAAATAATCTGTGATCGTCAATATCGACTTGTGTTGACCTCTGGATAGTGGGTTTATTTCTTCTACAAAATATAGCCCCCACTTTGTAAAGGTTCTTCCACATGTATTGGAATTAGGGGGAGAGGAGAAAGATTTTTCCTCTCAGCAAACATTTGGTAGCTTTGGGACGAGCTAACTTAACAATGAACATTTCCAAATAGTGTAGGCGAGTGGAATCCTACCTTGAGGATTTTATGTGATGTGGTCTTCTAGCTATAGTGACCTCCACAAAAATCCTTCGTGAAAATCCTCAATCACTTTATGGGTTTTTCCCTCTACCAAACATAATAACAATACTCCCACTGGGTCCTTCCAGTAGAGTAGACCATTGGATATGATATATTTTTGTGCTTGTAGTCTCAGAGTTTGGTATTTGGATTTATCCAGACCCAGGGGGCACCTCAGGAATAAGAGATAATGACCAATGTTATTATACTAGTGTGATCCCTCATATTTAGCATAGATCTTCTACTCGGATGTTTTAATCTTGTTCTGATGATCCTCTGGTCTTCGTTCCTTTGTTATCAGGTTTATCCCTCAAGCTTGGAAATTAGATTCGGATAAAAGCTTGACCAAACCCTGGCCTTTTATGAGCTTGGTAGGCTTTATGTCTAGCTCGTATTCTTGTATCTTTGTTATCCACCTACCCCTTTTTCCTTTGTTGTCTCCTTGCACTAGGATGTCCTTGCCTGCTATTATTGGGACAAATGCTGTGATTTCTTATTGTAGCACATACATATGAAATGCCTTCAAAGCCTTGACTAGGCATATGCTTGTTTCTCCAAGATGTTATATTTCAGCTTAGCATCCCTTAGGACATGGTTAAAGAAGGTGATGGGCTGTTCATAGCCATCTTTATTCTTCTGTAGCAGAATTGTGACAATAGTATGCCGATAAGAAAAAAGAGAAGATATATAAAGGCACTGAATAGTTGGGGCTAACTAGTACCGGGGCTTCAGCCAAAGCTTATTAATTGTAATGAATTAATCTAAGGGAACAGGGCTCCACTTGACTTCATTTTCCTTCTTAAGCATGTCTGTAATATCCTTGACTATTTATGCATAGGTGGGTATGAACCTCAAGAAATTTATTCTCCCCAAAAAGTCTTGGAGCTCTTTCTTATTCCTAGGTAGAGGAATATGATTGATGGCTTCGACTCATTTAGGATTGATCTTCACACCTTGCTATGCTACTATGTGTCCAAGTAGCTCCCCCTCACTCAGGGTGATTTGAGATTTCTTAGGATTTAAATAAAGCCCATACCTCCTTCATTTCTCAAAGGTGAGCTTCAAGTGAAGGATGTGTTCTTCATCAACCTTAGAAAAGACTGTGATATTGTCTAAATAAACCACCACGAATATTTCTTGATCTGCTACGAAATCTACATCTATAGCCCTCTGAAATGTGGCCCTACATTAATAAGACCGAAAGGCATGCGAGTGTACATGGATGTTTCCCAAGGGGTGGTGAAAGCAGTCTTCTTCTGATCATTAGGGTGGACTACCACTGAGTTGTAACTAGAGAACCCATCCATCATGGACATTCTAATTGAGTTGACCACCTTCTGCAATATATAATCCATCTTAGGGAGCATATAGTTGTCTTTCAAAGACACCCTATTCATATTTTGGAAATCTACACATTACCTTATTTCTCCATTCTTTTTCCGAGCTGGGGCTAAGTTGGCCACCCATTTAGAGTATCTTAAAGGCACTATGATTTTTTCCTATAGAATATTTCTCACTTCTTTTTCAATTTAGGGGAGTAAGAATGGATTTATTTTCCTGAGTTTTATTTCACTCTTTAAAGGAATCTTATGCTTAATGATGTTAGTATCAAATGCTTTTAAACCCTCCTAAGACCAAGCAAAAACATCCTTGTAGATTTTGAATAGATTTAAATACCTTTCTTTGTATTGCAAGGGGATTCCTTTTGATATCCTGATCATCCGGGGTTCCTCCTCTGAGACGATATTGCAATCTTCTACTTGATCATCTATCTCTAGAGCCATTGGTTTGTAGGCTATGTCATCCTTATTAAAAAGTATTTCCAGTGGGACTAGTCCGTGAGGGATGGTATTCCCAGTTGTTGTGTCTTCACATGAAATGGTCTCTTGATCAAACTTTTTCTCTTCTTCTTGATTGATGGTGGAGTTAGCAAACTCTCCAACAATTTCCATGAACCATTTCACCTTCTCTTCATCCTCGAAAACCTTCATGTGCTTGACATTATCAGTTATAGAGGGTATGTATCTGACTTCTACCTCATACTTGAGGAGTGGATTTTGAGGGGGCCTAAAACTGCTTTCTGCAATAGCAAGGGAGTCAACCTTTTTGTTTCCTTCTCTAAATAGGAATTGGATATTCAATTATGCAATAAAAGCTCATGAGTTACCAGGGTCACATAGAAGGGTGCAGTAGAAGGATCAAGTTCTTCCACATGCGGCTCAAATATAGCCATTGGCCTCTCTTCTTGACGATTTAAACAATAATGGGTGGGTGGAGAGGTGGATGGAAGCATGAATTGAGATAATTGAGCTTTATAAGTAGGCTACTTTAGAAGATCAATCAAAGGGACAAGAATCTTTACCTTTTGAGGTTCCTTCCGAATATTGAATGAAGGTTGTACTTTTTCTATCGCTCTCGACTCTACTTCTCCTTCCTTACCACTAGCAGTTTTTAGAGGAATAGGCACCTCCTTTTCTGTGTGTCCCTCGGAACTATTGATTCCCTTATTTTAGGAGATTTTTATCTTGGAAGATTCAAGATTCAACATAGCTTTCCCTTCATCTGGTATTGAGGGAATATCTTGGGGAGAGGTTCCCTCTTGTTGTTTTGGTTCCCTTTACCTATTTCTTGAAGATCTTAGATCATAACTTTTGTGTAGCTATGGCTACATGAAATCCAAAAACTATTTAAAATAATAATCTATATCCTCCTCATTTGCTACTGCTTCTCTATCATGACTAGTCTCTTGGTGAGCCATATTTTCATGTTCTTATTTAGAGAAAGCGAAATACAATTTTCCTTGCATCTCATGTGTATCTGATGATTGTTCATTAAGATCATCTTCTTGATATAGAGGATGAGTGATCTGATCGAGAAGTTCCTTTCTTTCCCTTGGAAATATCTGCAATGGAGGCCTTCTATATTGTGGGTTATAACCCCATTTGTTGCCTTGATCATTCTATTTGGAGACTCTTGGTCTCAAGTTCAAGCTTTCCAACCTTATGTGATAAATGTCTGATGAGCTTATCTAGTTCATCCCACTTTAGGTCTGGTGATTCTTTAGCTTGACTAGAGGAGGATGCCTTTTCTTTCCCTCTTTTATTCTCAGTATGTTCATGCTTTCCTCTTGACTTCTTGGCTAAGGTGAAATTTTCTTCCACCTCAAGCGCATTGATTTTGGAGTTGTTCTAAAGTGAGAGACTTCCTTTCCCTTAGATTAAAACAAAAGTAAAATTCAAAGGCTCCCAAAAAAGCTACTCGAGCATCAGCTGGAGGAGGCTTTAACTTACCCAACAGGTTATTATACTGATTATTGAACCTTTTTATAAATTCTAATATATCCTATTTTGGCTTCTTCCTTATAGCATTAAACTCTATGAGGAGGTACTCATGATTTGTCTTTTCACCCCATTTTTGTGTGAAAGAGTTTTCAAGTTCCTCCTAGGTAGTGATGGAGGCATTGGGTAGGGCTTTAAACCATTTTCTAGCTTCTCCATCAAGGGATTGTACAAAAACTCTCAAGACCACATCCTACTCTTCTACGTTTAGATTCTCAACAAAAGCATAGAAGGCTTCAATGTGTCTCTATGCATTGTTTTCATCCTCTCCATTGAACCTAGGCATAAGATTTAGGTAGTATTAGGGCATAACACTTAGGGGCTGAGGTAAATCAAGAGGGGCATATTTTTTCAGCAAAAAACCTGAAACAACCATATGAAACAATGGAGGGGGATTGAGATTTTCCTGAGGAACTTGGGCCAAAAACATAGTGGTAAGAGTGGCTAGACTGAAAGAAGGGTATGCAAGTGTTTTAGGAGTAATTCCTGAGTAGTGAGTAACAACGGGTTGAGAGATGGATGAGGAGGCTTCAAAGACTAATGGGATGGTAGCGCAGGTAGTAGGAGTTTTCTCCTTCCATACTTTTTGAAAAATTAATTTCTCTGGGTCAAATACAAATGAGGCTTTCTACTGAGGGGTATTTGAGTGAGTGTGAGGCTTTTTAAAAGACATGATGAAAACTGATAATGGGGTTTGTGTAGTCACCAAGGTGATGTGGATGCAATCATAATGTCTTTTCTCACCTATAAAAATAGTGCTCAACTTGTCATATCCTAGGGAAAAAATCCTTCAATATGTTCCCTGACAACGATGCCAGAAGATGTTGTGGCTTCTGCCTTTACTACGTGAACCATTCATCCTTAAAAGCTAGGAGTGGGAACTATCAGTTTCATGTCGTAGTACTAAAGCAGAGGACCCTAGGGCGGTACTTTGTCTTCACTCTGTATGGGGGCACCATGCTAGATAATCAAGTCCTCTCGAGCTACCAAGTTGTTTTTTACTTCTGTCATTGTCGAACCTCATTCTGTGTCACAGAGGGCCTTTCTAAATCATCCCATGCTAGGTTTGAATGCAAAACCTTCCTTATCAAATGCCACAACTGCTGACCCACCACGCCTTTAAAGTTTTGTACCACCTGGTCATGGAGTTCTCATATTAGGATTTCTTAGTGAAACATCTTTATAGGACGAGGCCTCCAGATCCACTTTAGCCCCTTTTACTTCATGTGACCAGGGGCTATGACCAGGTGCTGAGTCCTCGGGTGCTAGGGCCATTGGACTTCCCTCCCGTATTATTTTTCATTTGTTACATGGAATGTTGGATACCGGTAATTTATAATTCCTTTTACCTTTGGTATCACTCCTTGATACTTGCGATCGCTGATCTGTGGGATCAGGCCCACCCAGGATATTGCAATTGAAATGCGAGACAGAGTGTGAGGATGAGTGGTTTTCAAAGGGGGGCATGAGTGGTAAGTGGTAAGTGGGGGGGGGGGGGGGAGGGGGAGTGCGAAATAATATGAGAGGGACACATAGCGGTGGGGCCTGGTGGGGAAATTGATTTTTTCCCCCCCTGCTGATAAAGGAAAACATGGTGGGGGTGCCAAAAAGGCTTGGGAGCCATTGATCTAGGTAGAATCAATCTCGGTTGTCCTAATATTTGAAAAGAGAAAGACCCGACAGCCCTTTCAATTTACTGTATAAAATATCTCATCTGGTAGAGTTCTCGCATATTGAAATTGCAAGCTGGGAGGGACTTTAACGGAGGAGGAACTTTGCTTTTTGCAATCACCGATTGCCAATATGTGGGGTTGGTGACGTCGTTAGTGTCACATGGGATTCTTGAGTGGTGACATGTGTCACCTAGATATGCCCCGATAGGACCCTTGAAAATGACAAATATGCATTCCATGTGTCCTCCGTACTGCCACGTCATGCTGAAATCAACTACCATGTGTATTCATTGGTACTAATGGTATTCCACCATGTGGCCCCCTGGAGGAGAGAGAAAATGCCCGCTTGCCGCTGGTTTTGCAACTCGTTTCCTTTGTAAATCGGCATTGGCCTTTCCCGATGACATTATAATATATCAATACTTTTCCACCTGAAAATCATTTTAAACCTAGTCCTATCCAGAATTGTCGATCGCCAATATTGTATGACCTCCAATGTTGTGGGATGTCTATTATGTGGGACCTCCCCCATCGCCAATAAGTTGATAGACTATGACCGAGGTCCTCCGATTGTCGATAAGCTAATGTGCCATTCCTTGGGACCTGTTGATTTGTGATTTGTGATATCAGGGATTGGCCAATTGCAAATTTCATTGCTTCCCTTGTTGTTGTTCCAGAAAAGACCCGATTGTGATTTGCGATGAGCCAAAATCTTAACCATTTTTCCTTTGTTTCTGGCTTTTAAAGGGTATCTTCAATCTTCTCTAACGTCTGATCCAGAAGTCCGTTTTTGGACTTCCACAAGCCTTTATGTCCTTTGGTACTTTTTGTACAAGTAGAACTTTTCTTTCAAAAGGTGACAACACACTGAGGAAAATCTTATCGAGGGAGGTAAGGAACCACTCTCAATATTTTCCTTAAGTACTCAAATTGACCTTTTTGGAGAGGTTTTGTGAATATATCAACTACGTACTCTTTTGTAGGTACCATACTCCAACTTGACAGTTTTATTTGCAACTTGTTCTCCGAGGAAGTGGTACTTGATTGGAATGTGCTTTGTCTTTGAATGGAAAACAAGGTTCTTAAACATGCTGATTGCACTTGTATTATCACAGATGATCGAGATAGGTTGATCATATAACACTTGTACATATTGTAATGTTTATTTCATCCATAAGAGATGAGTGCAACAAGAAGCTACTGCTATATTTTCTACTTCAATAGTAGATATAGAAATTGAAGCTTTCTTCTTGGTCAACCATGAAATAAGACACAGACCAAGGAATAAAGAACCACCAATAGTGCTCTTTCGATCATCTACATAACTTTCCTAGTCAACATAAGTAAGAAAAGTTAGTGAAAATATTTAGCCCTGGGGTACCATTGTACCAAATTCCATAGTCCAGTGTGGCTCTTAGATATTTGAGAATCCTCTTGGCTGTTAGCAAATAACTCTATCTGAGGGTTGCCTAAAATATTCCAACAATACCAACTTATTTCATGATGTGTGGCCTTGAGGCTACTAATAATATATATGTGTAAAGTTTGATCAACCTTTAGTGATTCATCAATCTTAATGAGCTTGCATCTTGTAACCATTGGAGTGCTTACCAAGGAACATTCTTCCATGCCACGTTTCTTCAAAACTTATTTGAGATACTTTCTTTGTGAGATACAAATTCCTTTTGAAGATTGTGAAATATGAAAACCAAGGAAATAAGAAGTTTGCCAAGAAAATAAATCTCAAACTCAATCTTCATATCAGTTGGAAACTAGCAAGTTAGAGAAACTGAATCACTGTAAAAAATATTATCATCAACATAGACAACCACCACTAACTATTTTCCATCATTAGATTTCACATATAAATTTATATCAATTGTGCCTCTTCTAAAACCAAACTTGAGAAAATAACTATCCAACTTGGAATACCAAGCCCTTTGATCTAAAAATGGGGCTCTTAGGCTTCTTGTCTAACTTACAAGAACCTCTCCACTTCCAAAGCTTTAAATTTTCCCAAGTCTTATTGATTAACCAATGCGTAATTAAGAAATGCTTGAAAATGTAGGTGTATGCTTATATTTATTTTTAACTGCTTATATTCTTTCAAATCTATCGTTGTGTTGTAAATTAATGTGCTTAAACTAATATACAAATGCATATAACCGTAAATAAGACAGCAGAGACAATGCAGCAATAAAGAACACACATAAACAACAATTTAATTAGGAGTTCACCCACAACTCTTGGGCTACATCTCCGTGAGCTCTAGTAAAATCAACTAGGCTATCTGGGATTATGGTATAAGTCCTTTTACAAGATCCTAGCTTAAATCCTATTGTTCTACACAGAAATAGTGGGTTTAGATACCATTTTATCCCTGGGCTCTTGAAGCTTTGGCTCTTGGCTCTAGCTCTTTGGCTCTGGCTCTTGGCTCTTGGTTCTGGCTCTTTGGCTTTGACTCTAGATCTTCGGCTTTGGCTTTGGCTCTTTGGCTTTGGCTTCTTGGCTCTCTATCAGTCTACCTGAAATCACCATCGCAAGTCACTATGGCCCCATTCTAAGGTTTCCCTTTGTATTTTAAAATTACATTAAAATACTGAAAAATCCCACAAAAATGGCTTTGGTCCGGATCTGAAATATTATGTATTGGCATTCATGGGTCCGTCGGGTCTGAATATATGTATATATTATAATATATATATATTTAATATATATATATATATATATTATATATATATATATTATATATATATATATATATATACTCACAAGTTTCCATGTTTCGTGGGGACCTGGGATAAGCCATATGGTGCGACTGTTGTCGATGCTAATTGCAATTCGTCGATATCGACAATCAACATATTGCGTGTTGTGAGGTCTTTCCTTTGCCTCGTGGCATTGCCAATTAATTCTACCAATATCGGCGATCGACATATTGCTCGGCCCGGGACCTTTACCTCATATACACTGCCTGCCTCCGATCTAACTCACCAACCCAATCATTGGAGGTCGCCGATCGGGGGTGCCTTCCAGTTGACTTTAAGTCCTCCTCTTGGCCTCATACAATTTTCTCTTTTGAAGGGTTTTTTGCCCATTTTTAAAATGATTTTTTCCTCTTTCCCAAAGAACAAGGGGGACTTCTTTTTACGATAACTTCCTCCTCTGAAATTTGTTTTTGCCCATTCAAGTTGCGTTGGATTTAGAATGAGGAGATCTCTGCAATGAGAATATTTTGAGAGCCACCCGCATCTTTTATTTTCCTCTGATTTACAAATCATATGTGCCATTTGGCACCTTTCACCTCTTATATGAAGTCTTTTAGACTTAGAGGTTTATCCAGGATCCATTTTTGGATCACACCTTCCCACTAAAAGAAATTTTGGTCTCAAAAGACTGATATAATGATCTGAGCAGTACATGAGATTGACTCACCCTCTTCTTTTCAGCCTCCCTACAATTGCCTTTGTATAATGCCTCTGAACCAAAGTTTTTGACCACTTCCCTTCTTGGATGGGCTGGTCTTCTTGGGAAGAACTGCTTTCCTCCTTGCCTTCTTGTAGAACTTCTGCTAAACTGGTCATAGAAGGTGGTTTGAAATTCTTTGCCTTGATCATTGATCCAAGGTGGCTCAAATAAACGTGAAGTACATCTGCTCCACAAAACTTTCATTTGTAGCTATTTGGTAAGCTGTCAACAACAACTGTTAACAACAACTGGATGGACTAAACCCCTGCTTTAACAAAAGAAATAGATTTCACATCTTGTGAACACCTTCATGTCTTGTATCTGCATGCAAATGATGGACTAGGTAATAAGCCCACAAAACATGCCTTTAAACAAATGACCCTTCAGTCAAGCATGTAGAAAAATACCATTAGGACTCTTTTTCAAAAGCTGAAACACTTCATCATTATCTCCATTTGGAGACCAAGTTAATTTCTCCCAAGTCAACATGGAATCACATGCATGCCAAAGGAATCAACCCTGCAGGTTAATTAAACATACATGTTCAAAAACAAGGAAATCATCAACATCCTTGTGTTCATGTATCTCATGCTAATGCATGCATTTCATTCTTCAACTTTCACAAAAGCACACTGTACTTTCGAAGCTAAAATGATATATAATGTAGATGCATTAATAGACATTCAATCTCAATCGAATAAGAACTATAACTGTTCCTTACCAATCCCTTTCAAAGGTGCTAGCTTTGTCTGCATATTAGCATCATCATGTGAATCATTCTAAGACACATCATTCATGGAATCTTCACTTCCATTTCTGCCATATTCTCTCTCCACTTTCTTTAGCTTTTGTGGAAGCATTGCTGGATTTAGAGTTCAACATTTTGCAGCAGGATGTTCTTGCTTATGGCAGTAAGTGCACTGCATGTGCATCCTCTTGACAACATGATTTGCCTTGTCCAATGGACCTTTGGATTCTTGCTTCTTTTTCTTCTTCTACTTCCTGTATGTGGCCATTCTCTTCCAACATCTAGAAACATTATGGTTATCCAAACCATAAAAGGAGCAAACTATTATTTCTCTGTCTCTATGTGGAAATTTATCATGCTTTTCACAATCAAAAAGAAAATGTTTAGAACCAGATTTATACCTTTCTCTTTCACCTTTATTTCCTTCATGAGGAGGTCAAGCAAATGAAGAGGTCGATCCCTTTGGAACACCATCAATCTCTTCAACGCTGTTGGAGTCTCCCTAACTCTTTGGTTCAAGTGCTTGCTTCTGAATACCTGCATTCTACAAATGATGTTTCAAGCCATTGAATTCCTCTTGGATACAACCTTCACACTTCTGAGGTAGTGGACATGAAATGAAACTCCTTCTTGGGCTGTTTCAATGGCCTTCATGGCAGCTTTGGAACTCTATCCATAAGGTTGTCCATAGCTAAGACCCAAACATTTAGGCCTTTCTTCAACCATTATTGGTTCAACGATACCTTTTGCATGCTTTCCCGGGTATCTTCCTTCATAGCCCATCTTGGACATTAGCTTGGAACCTATGCCTTTAGTATGTTTTTCAAAAGATAGAGGAATTTGAAGACAAACTAGAATGGTTTACCTCTTCTTCAAGCTCATACTTGAATAAGGTTTCATGGGCAACAAAGAGCTGTGTTTCCAACTCATGCATCCTCTTCAGGTTCATATGTGCAATATGAAGTTGCCTCTCCATTTCCTGCAATTTGTCAGAAATCAAATACTTCTCTTCCTTCATGGAATTCAACTGATTTCTATGTCTACTGCTCTTCCTTCCATCCTCGTACATTTCTCTCACCATATCAATCATGGTGGACAATTCTTGCTTCATGTCTTCATCAAAGAATCTTGTGAAGAATGCAAAATTTGAGGACCCACCTGTAGAAGTTCTCATTATGTCAATAAACAAAAAAAACTTCAATAAGATAAATAAAGAGCTTATTCAGCAACCTTTTACCTCTGCAAACTTAGAAAATAGTCAGTCTACAACACAAGCATATAATTAGCCTCTTGTTGTTCAAACACCTTTCAGACAAGCAGTCTTTGCTCTGTCAATCAAGCATTCTAATATAACCTTCCTTGAAGGTGGGGTTAATCAATCTTAATCTCTAATGCCACCTGATCTATAAATGGGGCTCTTAGGATTCTTGTCTAACTTACAAGAACCTCTCCCACTTCCAAAGCTTTAAATTTTCCCAAGTCTTATTGATTAACCAGTGCGGAATTAAGAAATTCTTGAAAATGTAGGTGTATGCTTATATTTATTTTTAACCTCTTATATGCTTTGACATCTGTTATTGTTCTCTAAATTAATGTGCTTAAATTGATATACAAATACATATAAAAGTAAATAAGACAACAAAGACAATGCAGTAATAAAGCACACACAAAAAAAACAATTTAATTAGGATTTCACCCACAACTCTTGGGCTACATCTCCGTGAGCTCTAGTCAACTCAAATAGGCTCTCTGGGATTATGGTATAAGTACTTTTTACAATCTCATGGCTTAAATCTTGTTGTTCTACACAAAAACAATGGGTTCAGATACCATTTTATCCCTTGGCTCTTGAAGCTCTGGCTCTTGGCTCTGGCTCTTTGGCTTAGGCTCTTGGCTCTTAGTTCTGGCTCTTTGGCTTTGACTCTGGCTCTTCAGCTCTAGCTCTGGCTCTGGCTTCTCAACTCGCTATCAGTTTACAACTCTCTCTCTCTCGGCTTTTCACTTGAACTCCAAATGACTCCCTTGGTTGCATTTTTGCTTCCGTGGTGCCTCTTTTGCCTTAGCTTCCTACTTTGGCTTTCCCTTCAGCAACAAACCCTCAAGGATCAACAACAACAACCAACAATAACTCCGCAACAACCAACAAAAACCTTAGCCACCCCTCTATCTTTGACATGCATGGATTTTTAAGCAAAATTAGCATTGTTGATTCATCTTCCCTCTCAGTCTCTCTGTCTTCCAGCAACAACCCACTCAAATCCCTTCTCAGATCACTCTTAATGCTTGTTTAAGATCATACAAGGCATTTTTCAGCTTGCAACCATAATCGGGCTTATCTGGTAGCTAAAAACCATTAGGATGCTCAATGTAGAATTCTTCCTACAATTATCCATTTAAAAATGTACATTTTACATCCATCTGATATATCTTAAATTTCTTGAAAGTAGGAAAATCCAAGAACATGTGATTCCCCTCTAATCGAGCAATAGGAGGAAAGCTTCATCCAAGTCCAAACCTTCAATTTATGCATAACCTTTGCAAACTAACCTTGCTTTGTTTCTTACGACTTCACTATGTTCATTAATTTTTTTCCTAAAGATCCACCTCGTGCTTATAACATTCTTGTTTGCTAGTCTAGGGATAAGCTTCCATGTCTATTTTAATCTAATCTAATCAATTGTTTCATGCACAATCTTTAACCAATTATCATCTCGGATGGCATGAGAAAAATCCTTTGATTCCATCATAGATAATTGATCTACATGTGGTTGAGTAGGGGGATTTAACATCTTCTTCTTGTTTGCACACCTAAATTGAAATCATCAACAATTTGGTCACCTGGGTGGTGTTTTTCACATACCTTGCAGGATATTTGGATTGTGCATTGAGGGGTTCTTCTTAAGTTTATAAATTATCATTAGGGCCTTCTCATCATTGTTTTATTTCTTTTGATAAATAAAGAGACTATCCTTCTATTTCATTATCCAAAAAGTAAAGTTACATCATTTACAAAAAGGCATTGACACTTCAAGGACTCAGGAAGAATCTAGTCACTCTGACATAGAAATGACCTTCCCCTCTGCAAAAACGAGGATAACCTTTCAAATAAGTCCTAAGGTTAGACATAAATATTTTTTACCAAATTTAAACCTTCGATAACCTTCTACTACAATATCTCGAAAGGCTTGATAGTACTGGTGCCCCCACACAACTGCACAACCAAATCTGACCATCGATTCGTTCTACGAAATTAGACGGCTCGGATAAATATCGCATCACTAAGCTGACCGATTGATAATGTGTGATGGAAGGTGGTATTTCTGACCACCCCATGCCATGTGTCGGGAGCCCTAGAGGAATCGCTCCCACAATCCCAATACCACTTACCACTCTGAAGCCAAGCGATCACCCAGAAACATCTTTGTGCTTGGTTTTCCGCTTCATATGAGGAATGCAGGTGAATAGCTACTACTTTAAAGAACCAACCACTCTTCCCACATGAGCTCGATTTAGAGCTAATCTCTGAGACTGTCGTTGACCCTAAATAGGCCCCAGTGTTGTGATCCGAAGGAAAGAGAGGATAGGATGACTCACACCCGGGTATAAAGTAACTGGTCTGAGCATGCCTTTCTTGCAGGATCCATCTAAAGTACTATGACTGAACGTGCTTAGAAACCTTCATGCCATTCCTTTTACTCTGGCCTAATATCTAAAAATCTCTCTATCCTCTACCACTTGATCATTACAAAGCGCTTTTAATCTACTTTGAGGTGTCTCCTACTACTTTAGCTCAATTCTACACTCTAAATTAATCACTCCTTGATTGGCTAGTGTATCCACTAGTTTATTGGCTTTTCTTCTAACATGGTTGAAACTAACAGTTTGAAGACTCAGGAGATGATTATGAATTCTCTGATACACTTGAATTAGTCTCCAATGCTTTGAGACCTTCTCTAGCACTGTTCCACAACTGATTGTTTTGACCACGTTAATGGATATCTCTGAATCTGCTTTGACAATGACATTTGCACTGTGACTCAATTTCAAAAAATCTAAACATTGTTCCAATGCCATTAATTCAGCCATATTGTTAGTGGTGATCCATAAATGGCAGTGGAAAACAAATATGACGTTTCCTTCTTCGTCTCTTTACACTCCTCCATAACCAGCTGTTCCAGGGTTGCCTTTTGAAGCACCATCAATATTGCATTTCAGATAACCTTTCGGTGGAGGATGCTAGAAATCCTTATCCGTTTCTAAATAATTTTCCTTTCTGCATTGTCCATGGGGAATTATCTCATGCATACCTAGTTGCATGAGAGTTCTCAACTCATACTCAGTGGGAGAATTCTTGGGATAATTGTGGACAGTGGTGCTGACTGTCTCCTTAATTTGTTTCAAGATCAGATCCAACAGACAAAGAGGAATATTTTTTTCTCCCTTGAAAATTATTTTATTCCTTTCTTTCAAAACATTCCAGATAATGAAGCTTGGTGTAAAGGCCCAGGCCAAATTGAGGAGCTCATTCTCTGAAAATTTTCTTCTCTAGTTGCTTAGGGTGTTAATTATACTTTCTTTATCTCTATCTGTTTGTTGAAAAATGGTGGCAAAATAATCCCACAACTAGGTGGTGAATGTTAGCTGTTGAGAATGTGCTTCATTGTTTCCTCTTAGGCTTCACATAGTTGACATCTAGAAGGCCCAAGGACACCCCTTTTCCAAATATTGTCCCAAGGTAAGATTTTCTTGTGGTGAACTAACCACATGAATAGTTTGATCTTCATCCACCCTTGATGGCTCCAAAGTTGTTGCCAGGATTTTGCTAGAATGCAGGAATAAAGGTTCAGGATGACTCTTTTTGCTTCCCTAAGATTAAGGGTACCTTCTTTATTGAAGCCCCATCTTAACTGATCTTGTCCCTCTCTTACCAAGATCTTCCTTTATTTTCATATACTCATGAGTGCCTCTATCTTTATTTTTATGGGACTGTCATCTCTTCAGTCTATGCTTCTCCAATTTCTCCACTTTCCATAGTTGTGAGAAAGATTCTAGAAATATTTAACTTTGATTAATCCTTGGGAGTCTTCTTCTTTTTTTATGCTCATAAAGTCCTCTCCTAACATCATTGGTTCTTGTTGTCATTTGTCTTCCCAGAAGAGAGCTAGATCTCCTCCTCTAATTTCCCAGAAATTGTTGTTTTGTACTAGGCTTCTATTTTCCCAAGCTTTATTCCAGATGTAAGAGCCTCTTATATTTCCCAACATTCTTATAAGATCTCCTGTTTTCCAGGAACTTGCATATTTTTCTTTCCAGGTCTTAGCTCATTGAGCTTCTAGTTCTTTAACCCATCTCCTCCAGAGCTTGGCTCCCAAAACTTTTCTCATAATCTCGTGATCATCTAAGTCTAGGCCCCCATGACTCTTGGGTTTGTAGATTTTTTCCTAAGAAACCAAAGCCCACTTCTTCCTTGTTTCCTCTGCTCCCCAAGGGAAATCTCTTTGGATATTTCTGAATTGCTGTAACACACCTTTAGGGGCTGGGAGGGCTGATAAAAACGCACGAGGGTTGCTTGCAGAACATCCTTGATCAGAGTCAACCTACCAGCTAGGTTCAATGATCTGATAGTCCATTTTTTGACTTTGTCTTGCATTTTGTTGAGCACTAGTTCCCAAATACTTTTGTTCAATGGTCTAGTTGTGAGGGGAATTCCCAAATTTTTTTAAGGGAGGGAATCCCTTTGAAATCCCAAAATTCTGGATATATTTCTCTGAATTGCAATGTTAGTATTAAAGAAAAATATTTTAGATTTGGAGAGATTAACTTCCTTACCTGTAGCCAAGGCAAAGTCAATTAGGATTTGTTTGTAAGCCAAGGCTTCTTTGACTGTGGGAATTCATTGCAGCATGGTGTCATCTACAAATTGCTGGTCAGTCATTGCTTGACCATTCTCCGTTAATTGAAGGCCCTTAATCATTCCCACAGCTTTGGCCTGTTTAATGGACCTACCCAGTCCTTCCATCATGATGATAAAGAGAAAGGGAGAGAGAGGGTCTCCCTACCTTAGGCCTCTGGAAGGAGTGAAGATCTCTAAGGGAGAACCATTCACCAAAATCGAAAAGCTGGAAGAAGTTACCAGAGCCATAACCCATCTGACCCAGTTGTGATCGAACCCAAAAGTAGTAAGGACCTTCTTGACATAGATCCAGTTCACCTTGTCATACACTTTGGCAATATCTAATTGCATGATCATACTAGCCTGCCTCTTACTGGTAAGCATGTGAACTACTTCATGGGCTTGAATAATGTTACTTAGGATTTGTCTACCTTCCACATAACTAGATTGTTCCCCTGAAATTAAAGAAGGAAGTAGAGGTTTGAGTATACTAGCCAAAACCTTGGATATAATTTTGTAAACCACATTGCATAAAGCAATGGGTTTGTATTTATCGGCAGTCAGGGTTGAATCTTGTTTGGGGATTAGGGAGATGAAGGAGGTATTGAGGGCTTTCATAATGGTCAAGTTTCTTCTAGAGTCCTCCACCACATTCAGAATATATTGTTTGAAAATGTTCCAACAGGCCTTAAAAAAAGTCTACATTGAAACCATTTGGTCCTAGAACTTTTTTATTTTGCATGTCTTTAATAACTTCACTAAATTCTTCTTCTGTTACTGGTTTATTCTGGTTAAAATTGTCCTCTCTAGACACCAGCTTAGGGATATTTTTTTTATTTCCTTGATGCATCGCTCTCTGTTTAGATTGGTTTCCTTAGTGATGCCTCTGAAATGTTGTACCAACACTGTTTTGATATCCTTGTGAGAGGTTCGAAGCTCCCCATTTTCATTCAATATTGAAGAGATTCTATTGTGGGCTCTATTGGCCATGGTGGATCTATGGAAAAATCTAGTATTACGTTCACCTTCTTTGAGCCATTGAACTCGAGACTTCTATCTCCAAAAGATTTCCTCTTGTTTGCATAATTTCTCCCAGTCTTGATGATGTTTATCAGCTTACTCACTTTCGAATTTATCAAAACCATCAATGATCAGTGCTTGATTGAGTTCCTGAAGTTTGATTTCCACTGATTTTTTATTCACAAAAATGTTTCCAAACTCCTTCTTGTTCCATTCTTTGAGTCCGAGTTTAATGTGCTTGAGTCTTTTATGGAGGAGGAACATTTTAGTGCCCTGGATCTGCAACTCTTCGGACCACCATTTTTCAATATTGCTGATGAAATTTTGGTGGGTGAGCCAAATATTCTCGAATATGAAGGGTCTATTCCAGGGAGAATCAATCCCCTTGATTTCTAATTGAATCGGTTAGTGATTAGAGCCTCCAAAGGGGAGAAAACTAGCTATCATTTCTCTGTTTTTGAGCATAAGCTCCTCTGGTATTAAAAATTTGTCTAGCTTGGAGGTGACTTGTGCCTCACCTCCTCTTTTATTGTTCCATGTGAAATGGCCATTGTGCATTTCAAATTCCACCAGTTTCATATCATCTGTGAAGGTTTGGAATGCTATGGAATCTTTACTTAGCAGTCTCGTACCTCCTTTTTTTTTTAAAGAGATTTAATCATGTCAAAATCACCTCCCATGACCCAAGGAATTTCTTCATGTTTGCTTCTAAGATCAACTAGGGATTCAAGAAACCTGAGTTTCTCATCTATTTTTTGAGGCCCATAAACATTTGTGACCAGGAAGTTATCTGAAACCCTTACTGGTTGAAACATTACTGATAAGTAATTTCTTGATGCCTCTGCATCTATTATGCTAACTTTTGTGGGTCCCATAGAGTTAGGATGCCCCTTGCTGTGTTCTCTGCTTTAACTTCTAGAAACTCAAATATGTTAAGCCATTTACTATGGATCTGTTTTAATTTTTGAATAGAGCATTTTGTTTCCTGAATGAAGATTATGTCTGGCATTGCTAGTTTCATTATGTTACTTAGCATTCTTTGTTTTCTTTTACTACCAAGACCTCTGATGTTCCAAGATATGAACTTCATAATTAAAGATTTGTAAAGGAGTAACTGGTTAGGTCTTTCATCTTACCCGAATCTATCATTAGCTTTCCACACTCCATCAAGAGCTCATTTTTGTTTTTCCTGCCCTCTTCTTTCCTGGATTTCTAGTTGCTAATCCTGGAGTTGATTTCATAGTTTTCACACCTCTGTGCTCTTGCTTGTGAATGTTTTTACCTTTATCCAACCCTTTTTCATGAGCTTTCCATAAAAATAAATATTGTATTCTGTTGCATTCTTCTTGAGTCAGTGAGTCTATTCCTACCTTGGTTCCCTACATCAAGAATCCTTCTAGATCCAAGTTTTCCTTATTGAGAATTTCCAGTAGTTCCTGATCTTCCGATCTATTTCACTTTGGGTCATTTCCTATTCCATCTCTATTTTTGTTTCACTTATCATCTCCTCTTTTTGATAACTAGTACCTTGAGAATGTTTGTTGTCTTCTTCCTTCTCTTTTTCACTAGGAACTTCCTCCTGAGATTGGTTTTCTCTCATTATTTCTTCATTCTCTTCCAACACTTGAAACTTGTTCTGACTAACCTTCTGTACCTCGTTGTGTATTTGCTTTGGCTCCCTTTTCCCCCCTTTTCCCTTACTTGCCACTTTCTGAAAGCTTTCAGTCTCTTTCATTGTATTAGGTTTCTCTTTGTTATCTGCTTTACCAAGAGGGCAGTCTCTGAACAAATGTCCATGCTCATGGCATATACGACATCTAAATGGGATGTGCTCATAGTCCACAGCCTGCACCCACTCTTCATCAAAAACTTCCAAGATAACTTCATCTGGAAGAACTCCTGATAGATCCATTTCCACACATATCCTTGCAAAGGAGGTATATTTTCCTCTTCTTGTGGCTTTAGAAGCTTTGATAAAACATCCTAGCTTATTGCCAATGGCATCTAGCGATTCTATTTGCCAATAATCTAGAGGTAGAGAATAGAGCCTTACTCAAATAGGAACCGAATTAAAGGTTTCCCGCTCTGGGACAAAGTTCATCTTCCAAGGCCTCATGTAGAGACTAGCTGCTGCATAAAAGTAGGGTCCTCTTTTGAATAGTCTGTCTTTGTCTTCGATGTTTGAGAACACCATTATGAAGTATCCCTTTGACCCAAGAGGTAGGTTAATGCTTCCTTTAGGTTTACAATGATACTTGATCCACATCTGTAAATATTTTTCAGTGGGCTAGTGTCCCATGAATTTAAAGATAATGGCGTAGGTCCCCATGTGTTCCCTGTGTGCCTGCAGCGCATGATCATTTAATATTATTCTAGGAGTTATTTATGCTTTTGGTTTGTAGGCTCCCTTTTGTTTTTTGTCTCTTGCACCCTAACTTTTGTCTTCTTCCTCCTTGTCCTTTGTGCTACTCTTTTCCTTGTTCTTGTTCCTATTAGTATCCTTTTCATTATCCCTGTTCTTTCCATTCGCAAAATCTTTGCTGCTCATGATCAATGTCTTGCCTCTTCTAGCTGCCATGTTTTTGTAGGAGGGAGTCACACTCCCTCCTCTTACTGTTGAAAATAATACTGAGAGGGGGGGTGAATCAGTATTATCAGGATAATTATTCTTTTTCAAAACAACTGATATACGCTACTTCAATTTAATAAACCCGCGTATGTACGCAATTATGCAGAAGGAAACCCGCGTATACAGAACATGCTTTTACTTTACTTAATCTTTCTGATGATGATTGTTAGTCAGTGATGCAGAATCCAATAACAATATCTAGAGACAATAAAACAGAGAAGAAAGACAATCAGACACAAGAACACAAGATATAAAGTGGAAACCCAATGTGGGTGAAAACCGCCTGCTGCAATTCGTCTCTATCTTCCTTTTAAATTAGAAAACTTCTTTTACAATGTACTGGTGCAGTCTTTTTA